>JZLH01S0007215.1:109514-120261 GCA_001188425.1 Eucidaris tribuloides
AATTCTTTACAAAACAGGGTTGTTGAGAATCGAACCTATATGATGGCTTACCGTTACTTTTCCAGTTCTTCCAATATTTTGTCTTGTCAATGACACCCCGAGCCATTGGTTGTCTTTAGCGTCATATACAAAGGGCCTGGTGTCCGGAGGACTTCTTTCATTTCCTGGGAGAGAAGAGAGGATGGACTAATATCATACGATTTTTGTCAATTAAATAGATAACTGATGAGGACTAGTTACTACAAACTTCACCGTGACCATCACCCCAACACTGCCACCAACGTCACCACCATTATCAACACCACCAATATGACCACCATCATCTCCGGCATCACCACGACCACAGCATCACATCCAACATCGCCACCATCATCACCATCATAATGATCTCCACCACCATCACCACCATCACAACCTCCATCGCCATCACTACCATCATCACCACTAACGTCACCATGACCACATCACTTCCACCATCACCACCATCACCACCACCATCATCATTATCATCATCATCATCATCATCATCATCCTCATCATTATCATCCTCATCATCACCCCCACCATCACCACCATCATCATAACTATCTCCACCATCATCTCCACCACCACCATACCCACCATCAAAACCACCGTCACCATCACCATCACCATCACCATCACCATCACTTTCACCTCCATCATTACCACCGTTATCACCACCATTATTATCACCATCACCATCAGCATCGTCATCATAACTATCTCCCCCATCATCTCCACAACCACCATCAAAACCATCGTCACCGTCACCATCACCATCACCATCACCATCACTTTCACCTCCATCATTACCACCATTATCACCACCACCATCACCATCATCATTATCTCCACCATCATCTTCACCACCACCACAAACACCATCAAAACCACCGTACACCATCACCGTCACCATCACCGTCACCATCACCATCACATTCACCTCCATCATTACCACCATTATCACATCATCATCACCACCACCATCACCATCATCATCATCATCACCACCACCACCACTTCTACCATCATCTTCACTATCACCACCACCACTATCACCATCGCCATCACGTCCATCACCACCAACCATCACAATCACCATCATCATCATCACCGTCACCATCACCATCACCATCACCACCACCACCATCACCACCACCATCATCACCATATTATCACCATCACCACCACCACCATCACCAGCAGCACTACCATCATCATCATTCTCACCACCACCACCATCACCATCACCACCATCATCATCACGTCCATCACCTCCATCATCACCACCACCACATCCAACATTACCACCACCATCACCATCACCATCACCATCACCATCACCATCCCCATCACCACCATCGTCACCATCACTACCACCACCACCACCACCACTACTTCTACTACAGAGTACTAGCGTACTTCCATTAATCTTAGTATCATTACTTACCTCTGTCATCCAGCTTGACTTCAACACAAACTGGGTTTATCCCTACCGATCGAGGGATATTACACTTGAATAACGCCCCCGGCCTCGTGACAGTGGGTTGGTATTGGGAGTTGGATCTTGGTGCGCCTACCAGTACCCTAGATTGGGGAGACAGATATCGAAGAAAATGGAATTGTTACAAGTAAGGCAGATATTGCATACATATTGCACACATACTTAATGTGGAGGTGCTGTGGTGTGATTGTCCTCTGTCTTTCACGCAGAGGAGTTGGGGTTCGGTTCCCGATGCATACTTTTTCGTCCTTCAGTAAGACGATTTATCCACATTGCTGGTCTGCCCCTAGGAGTCAAATGGAAGAGCAGCGTTCGTCTCTGAAGAGGCTACCCTGGGAAACTAAGACGCTATTATTATTATTCATTGCTAATATTCACACATTGACAAAAGTTTACATTGAATTAAAGATTAATTAAAGATATAAGTAAGTGAATTAGAGATCTCATTGCAAACCGAGTTCAAACTTAAAAATGTGCAAATTATTCAATTTCGTCACAGTGACTTTACTCGTAAAAACGAATAACGTATTGTAATCATATGATAAATCCTAATTTATGAGGAACATTGAAACGAACCAAATCACACAATAACGGTGATATCACTGGCGAAATCCAATTGAGAAAATCAAATTCACCAAGGAGGGATAAATGAATAGACCCCCTCCCCCCTCGATGAATATGATGACGTCACGGATTTACGCTAGTGGATGGAATCGGTGTACTATTACAAGAAAGGCTAACACTGCTTAGACAACATTGGATCAAGTTATCATGCTGTATGATTAATTGGGTGTTAATCTAACCAAACTCTTAATAGTTTTACAAAGGACATGGTGTTTTATAGGCACCATCCCATGCTCGTATACTCATTAGTGATAGTACACCGTGACACCAGCGGTGTATTTCTGGTAACCTCTGAGAGGATATGACTAATTCTTTCTTTCCGTAGATCAACGTAGATATCAAATCAAACAATGAGCGGTGGGAAATTATTCATTGCAATTTGACAATACAACTAAGTTTAATTGGATAATGTCTGCCACTTCTCTAACCAACGACGGAAGCAGTTTCCTTACGCTTACGTCAGTTCACGGCTTGACGCTTGTTGTTGTTATGGCTGGGTGCAGCGAAATGTGTTCTGGTGACTTAAATTACAGTTTAACCTATGTAATAACATAATAATCTAATTAAATCAGCGAATTATTTATTATACCGTTATAAAATCGTAACATTATCTATCACTATATCCATCTATCTTATATGCCTATACCTAGTTACATGCACTGCAAAAACTGCGGTGTCAAATTCAACACCCATGGTTTTGTCCAATAAAGGTACCAGATTATGGTGTTTAATTTCAAACCTTTCTGAGTGTTACATAACACAAAATGCAATACTTTAAACACCAGTAGTATTACTTTTAATCCGTTTGGGACTAAATACGAGTTAACTCGTGTTGGGGTCTATGGAAAATGCATGTTATAGTGAAATCAAATCGTCTCCAACGGGTTAACACTAAGGCTACCAAAAACTAACACCTTTCTGGTATTGGCCATATACAGCGTGTCTAAAAAATGTTCAAGTGAAAAGTGCCCTCTTTGGCAATTAAAAACTGCTTTTGTGATATGATGCTCACATCAACTGTTACGTCAAGGGCATAGTCTTAGCTTTCAAATATCGTTAGTCATGTTCAATATGCTTGTTTTAATCTTGAGATATGTACACTTAAAATGAAATGATAAAATGACGGCTGTGTCACTTTTTACTACAGTCAATGATAGTATGTGGTCACCTTCCCGTACCGTAAAGTGGCACAGTTTTGACTTTACCCTTTTGTTGTAAACTACACATATCTCAGGATTAAAACAAGTGAATTGAATAAAACAAAACGCATTTGAAAGCTAAGACTTTGTCATTGATATTGACGAAAGCACATGTCACAACAGTATTTCTAAACGCACAATTTTTTGAGACACGCTGCATATTAACACTATGGGTGTTGTCTTTGACACCAGCGCTTTTGCAGTGTATCCATCCATCCATACATCGATGTATATTTCTATTTATTTATATTCATCCAGAAATATCTACACTTGGCTACATACAAGTTCATAGATATGTATCCATATTGTATTTAGTTTAAAGGTAAATGACATGATTGGGGGTAGTCCTCAACTTGGGATGAAACTACTCTAGAATCAAGTAAACTATGCCAGGATTCTCCAGTGAAAATTTTGTAGTCAAACGTTCACTCATTCTAAAATAAACATGTCAATATTACTCGTAGCACGGAAACCTCCTGTGTGGCTCTCTATGGGGCTTATTTTTATCGTCGCCGGATAAAATTAAGATACTCCTATGTTTATGCTTGATTCTCCTTAAGTAAACAAATTACAGACAAATCCTACCAGGGGGGAGATCCACTCCTGCTAGTGTATAGTTGGTATATATTTCAACTCATTTGGTTCTTGAGGCATTTTCAAGTGTTCCAAATCATGTCACTAACCTTTTAAAGAGGACTGGCAGGAGTGGTAGAGAATTATTTTAAAATAATTTATTAAATCACGGGGGCGTACACCCTGTACTTTAATACGATATACGCGTAAACCTGTCAATCTAACAAATTTGTACTTCGTTCGATGTCGCTTTAATTTGCCAAATGCCAGCATGATTCATACGGCAATCAATAAATACAGGAAGTCGGTAAAGAGGCCTTACAGTAATCCATGAGTTAACTGATCAGATGAAGAGCAGAGGGCGAAATATATCGGGTATAGTTTATACCTTCACATTTACCGTGTGTAACGAGCACCACACAAACCCATGTTTGTTGAATGGACGAAAGGAAAATAATTTTGCGTTTTATTGCGTTCAGAAACGAGACCATCGGTGAACTATTCTATAAAACGAAGACGACGATGACACTTAAACACGTCGCCGTTCAATATGTTTTATTTCAAGAAAGAAAAACATATCCCCACGTTATCACAACTTATACGACCCGTAACCTTTTTAGCCCTCGCCCTAAACAACGCAAACCCGATTTTTTGGAATAATTCACGATTAACAGTTTCGATGTATTTATTGTGTTTAGGAGCTCAAATATGTTTTTTGCCTCTGAAATGCGAGAATTAGTGCTACTTTTGTATGAATTAAGTCACAGACGAAAGGCTAATTGTGTAATTCGTATTGAAAATCTAATTCCCGCTTCATAATAACATGTGGTAATTGAGACTGAAGGTTTATTGCTTCATTTGAAACAATGTATTTTGGCACGAGATGTATATAAAGTATCTACAGATTTTTCTTTTTACTGTACTAAGAACGTCGTCTATGGATATGAAGAAGGAAAACAGAAGACGAAGAAGAAGACAGAATAGGCAATAAAATATGTCACGAATTAACGGAGAAAAAACAAAATCAATATTTGTACACACAGACACACATACATACAAACGTTCAGATCCCGTTTATAATCACCTCTAACTTCAATATGAAACAAATCTCTCTTGAACTACATGTATTACACGTTATAATGATTGAAACAAAGTGAATAAGACAAACTTGAGTGAAATTCATGCATGTGTGTGAGGCAATTTCAAAACATGTGTCATTTTCAATACTTTTTGAAATGAGTATTTACATTCAGGCTGCCAGCAGGGTATGCTTTCATTATAAACACGAATATTTCTCTATTTGGAATATGTCCTTACAGGTTGCAACGTTGCGAACGCCTAATTACCTTGGAAATCCAAAAATGTGCATTCAACCCAACCCAAAGAATAAGAAATGTTAATTTGAATGGGCGGCTGCCAAGAAGGGGTGGATTTGATGAAGTATTAAAATGATAGTTTCTGATAGGGGTTGAGTGGCTCTTCATTGCTGTTACAATGAAAAAAATTAATGGATTTGTTAGGAACTATATAACGTGCCCATGAATACGGCTTTGAAATTCAAGTACACAGGCGCAAATCGCCGTAAAAATCCTAGGAATTTGTTTAAGGGGAATTCCCTTGAGAAAATGCTGGACAACAGTACATTTCCTGAAGATCATCAATTGAGGAATAATTGTTCTATCAAGTCAAGCGCGCCGAATAATTGAAAATTGTGTATGTTTAATAGGTAATAATAATAATAATAATAATAATCAATAATAATAATAATATAATAATAATAATAAATAATATAAATAATAATAATAATAAATAAATAATAATAATAATAATAATAACAATAATAATAACAATAATAATAATAATAAGAAATAATAATAAATAATAATAATAATAATAATAATAATAATAATATATAATACATAATAAAACAATAAATAATAAATAATAATAATAATATATAATAATAAATAATAATAATAATAATAATAATAATAACAATAATAATAATAATAATAATAATAATATAATAAAATAATAAATAATAATAATAATAATAATATAATAATAATATTAATAATCAATAATAATAAGCTCTTATTGCGCGCATTCCACCAAGAAAAAGATACTCATGGCGCATTACATGTACATAGATATTATAACAAGAGTTACTACAAAAATTATGGAACACCATATAAAAAAAGTGAAGAAAAACACAACATAAACATAACATAAATTATAGCTGGTAGTGTCTTTGTAGTGCTTTCCAGTGTACTTTTTAACATATCCTTGCATTACATATTATGCTATTTTTCAAGTTGCCCAAATTAGTGGGGGGGGGTGCAAATCGATATGTTTGCCAACCAATATTTTCATTGGGGTGGCGACTGCCCCCCTTGCCACCCTAGGATCGACGACCCTGTCTATCACACAATGTTGCTCCAAGTTATCCCTAATTAATCTCTGATCTTTAACGAATTTTCAAAGTTGATGCTTTTAACATTATTCCCTATGGGGCTTGAATTAGCTGTGTGCATTTGTGCAACCTACAATAAGGATCAATCATACAAGATGGCGAATGGGCTGTCTCTAATCTCGTCGTACAGATTCCCGCCTATTTTACAGTTTGTTGTTTACTCAAAACAGCATCGTTTCCTGAAAAAAAAAATCCAGTCGGTATTTTGGCGAATCGAATGCATTCAGTGTGAGGTCATACACATGGACACCGGAATCAGGTCCTGGACCTGAAAATCCTTCCTGCTTTTATTAGGACTAAATCGAGTTGTGACCTCACACCGGAAAATGCTTAGCAGACGATACGGTTATTGTTTTAAGTACTTGTTGTTTGTTCACTAGGCCAGTAAAGTGACTGCATCAAATTTTCACGATTAGCTATCGTCAATGTGGTCGGGTCAATGATTTGAATGATATAATGTTGCCACATTGCGGTTGAATAATTACACAAAGATGTACAACACAAATTGTGTGACGCCAGGGGACTATAACTATAGGCCCTACCCATGCTTTAAAGCATTTGTTAACATTGTGACAGTCCCTGGGTGCCATTTAAAAACAATAATTGTCAAACTTAGACAATTATCTGACTTACATAATAGTGTTTGAATGGGCGATTAACCACCCGATATAGAACAAAAACCTTTCGACAGATCATTTGCAAAATAGGCCTATGTACAAATAAATATCAGCATATGAATAAATGTACTGACAACAAACATTCTGCAAACACATGTGTCAGTAGTCTGTGGGTGAAATTGGAATAGTCGCTCATTGTTCACTTTTCAGGGCGGATCCAGGTGGGATGGGGGGAAATAACCCCGGCCCAACCCCTTTTTGGGGTCAAATTCTTTCATTTTGACGGGGATTTTTTGGAACTTTTCAACCAATCAGGGGCCCCGGATCCACTCCTGCTTTAATAGCACTAACTGATCGTTTTGAACTGCGTTTTCTTCAGAGCTTCATTTTCAGATTTGATTTCAGACACTGCACTAGTAGTTTGGATGATCATGTAGCTCTGAGTTAAATAACTCCAAATGTCAGTCTATCGGCAATATGTTGCTAGTTTGAACTCGAATATCATCAACGGATACCACAGAAAAGATATTGTAACGGTTGGTTTCGTTGTGGCGTCACACGTATCCAAATAAAGTACTGTCCATTTGATTGTTGTACAGTGTGTCTCAAAAAATTGTGCAAGTAAAAACCGCCCTCTTTGGCAATTAGAAAATACTCTTGTAACATTATGCTTACATCAACGTCAACAGCATAGTCTTAGCTTTCAAATAACGTTAGTTTTGTTTAATTTGCTTGTTTTAATCTTGAGATATGTTTATTTAAATGAGAAAGGGTGAAATTACAATTGTGCCACTTTTACTGCAGTCCCTTGTAAAAGTGACACAATCGTGATTCCACCATTTTGTTGTTTATAGATATCTCCAGATCAAAACAAGCAAATTTAACATAACAAGTGAAATTTAAAAGCTGAGACTTTGCCCTTGACGTTAATGTAAGCATCGTGTCACAAGAGTGTTTTCTAATTGTTTTGATCTCGAGATATCTTGCAAGCAACAAAAGGGTGGAATCACAATTGTGTCACTTTCACAGGAAGAGGGTCTGATGCTTTATTGACTGTATTAAAAGTGGCACATTTGTGATTTTACCTTTTCGTTGTTGACTGAACATATCTCATGATTAAAACAAGCAAACCGAACAGAACAAACGGCATTTGAAAGCTAAGACTATGCCCTTGATGGTGATGTAAGCATCACGTCACAAAATATTGTTCTCATTGCCAAAGAGGGCGCTTTTGACTTGCACAATTATTTTTGAGACACTGTACAGCAGTACAGTGTCGTGTATTCGTGTGAGAAGTAGAGAGCACTGAATAACAAGGAGCATGTTGTCGCCATGGGTACAGTATGACAGCCTCATATCAATTTTGGAAGGTCAGCGAGGGTCAAGAGGTCAAGAGATGCCCCTTGGGTGACTTCTAGAAAACCAAGTGGACTTGGGGTTGGCAGCGGGCCTGCAGTCAGTGATCAAGATTTGACTAAAATAACCCCATTTTCATATAAATAACGTTGTAAATTTGAATGAAGTATCCCCGTTTTTACACAAGGATGCAGTAGATTTAACCTTTCGGTTCGTGTACATGGCGACTGTGTTCTTACAATATCTTTTTTTTAATAGTCTTGTGTTAGATTGTTACTAAGATTCATCACAAATGTTTTCGACAGGAATTAAATACATCGCAACTACGACCAAACAAATTAGCACATGATATTGGAAATGTATAACTAGCTCCATATGTATTACTTAGTTTCATCAAGTCCATGGTTTCACGTTTCAACTTTCTATTTCTTAACTATATTTTCAACGTGGTTACCGATCTCGTAATTTGACACAATTGCGCGAATATTACTCTGAACAGGAGTGAAAAAATAACCGTTATGACAAAGAAATTCTGAGTAAATTTACCATGAAGTTTCCAGAGAATGTTGATATGAATTTCTTTTTCGGCCTTTGAATAAAATTTGCTGCAGGAATCATTATGGATTCTAAAAAATTCATGTCCGTATATCATCACACATATACAATGAAATACATGGAAATCCATCTCGATAACTACCGAGAATCAACACATAAATCACTCTTTCTGACATTTATTGTCTGGATACAGGTGAACTTTTTTCATTCTTGAATTGAAAGCGAGCACCTTTCCCGTAATATTTATATTTGCACTTTATATTTCCTTTATCAGGAACAACCATCTCTCTTTCAGACATTAAATATTTCCTGCTCATATTAAAATAAAATAGATTGCAACTTGGATATGATTTTTTTTTGGGGGGGGGGTGGGGATTGAAATTCTTGGTTGTTTTTCATTCATGCTTTTTTAAATCTGATTTCCTTTGCGTAATTGTTTCCAGTTATTTCTTCGCCTGGCAATACGTTATACGTAGTTTCTTATATAGGCCCTATATAATTTATAAACGACAGATATTTGAAATGCACGCACACTGAGCCTCGTGGAAATGGCGCACTAAAATGAGTATTGCATTTATGTATGTGTTTGTATGTTTATATGTTTGTATGTGTGTACTATTGTGTTATATAGGAATGTATGTACGGTATGTAGACCAGCTTATATGTACAATGTGTCTCAAAAATAATTGTGCAAGTCAAAAGCGCCCTCTTTGGTAATGAGAAAGACACTCTTGTGACGTGCATGATGCTCACATCACCATCAAGGACATATAGTCTTAGCTTTCAAATGCCGTTTGTTTTGTTCAGTTTGCTTGTTTTAATCCTGAGATATGTTCAGTTAACAACGAAAAGGTAAAATCACGAATGTGCCACTTTTACTACAGTCAATAATAGCATCAGGCCCTCTTCCCGTAAAAGTGACACAATTGTGATTCCACCCTGTTGTTGTTTACAAGATATCTCGAGATCAAAACAAGAATTTGAACAGAACAAAGAGGAACTTGAAAGCTAAGACATTGCCCTTGAGGTTGACGTAAAGATGTGTCACAGCAGTATATATTAATTGTCAAAGAGGGCGCTTTTCACTTGTACTTTTTTGACGTGCTGAAACATGTCTCACAAAATTGTGCAAGTAAAAAGCGCCTTCTTTGGCAATTAGAAAATACTCTTGTGACATGATTGTTACATCAACGTCAAGGGCAAAGTCTCAGCTTTCAATGTCATTTGTTCTGTTCAATTTACTTGTTTTCATCTTGAGATATCTTGTAAACAACAAAAGGGTGGAATCGCAATTGTGCCACTTTTACAAGGGACTGCAGAAAAGTGGTACAATTGTAATTTTACCCTTCCTTATTTAAATAAACATATCTCAAAATTAAAACAAGCAACTTGAACAAAACAAACGTTATTTGAAAGCTAAGACTAAGCTCTTGACTTTGATGTAAGCATAATGTCACAAGAGTGTTTTCTAATTGCAAAAGGGGGCGGTTTTCAGTTGCACAATTTTTTTTAGACACACTGTATATTTTGCCTCAAGGATGAGTTGACAAGAACATGATTTCCGTGGCATATAGAACGAGACATACAGACAAGGGCGGGGTCGCCGGAACATCTTGGGTAATCACAGCTTATACACAGCTGTACATGCAGGTTTGCAGCCCCAGTCACGAACCCATGTCATTCTGTGTCTAGTCTCGGTTCCAGAGCCTGCGATTATTTTTTTCTACCTCCGGAGAAGACGCAGTGCGCCTGCGACTCAATGCTAAACACACTAGTCTCAGTTCAAGGCAGAGATGAAAGTAATTTCCCCAGCATAGGATGGGTT
>JZLH01S0007227.1:7094-20316 GCA_001188425.1 Eucidaris tribuloides
AAAAAAAAAAAAAAACGATATGCAGGAAGAAGGAACGGTAGAAATATGAGTGCTCCAATGTGTAGGTTGACTTACTAGGATGTGTCGTTATATTCTTGGAAGGTGTAAAGTAGCTAATATGTTGACAATATTTTTGTCATTATGTTATGAAAAGAGCGAATTGAAAATACATACTTCGGTAGTGAAACATGCATAATTTTATGCTTGCACGTAATAGGCTCAATCGTCATACACGAATAACATCAAGTAGTCAGACAAGTGAAACGGGCATGATAAGTTCAAATTCCAAATGCGTCACACTCACATATTTCATTAAAATTGTTTTTTTTTTACAGCTCCAATGCTTTGTTAAAGGTTAATATATTGAGTGAATCGTGACGTTATGAATGATCTAAGATTTCATTTCATGATGAGTTCAATTCTGAGAGTGCAAAGAAAGAACATACACAATCGTTTTAATGGGTTTCGGGGGGGGGGTTGGTAGGTATGCCGCGATTCATATAAAGCAATCAGCTTCACCTTTTTTCTCCGTTTTTTTAAAATCTATAGTATTCTGGCTTGTGACTTCTGTGACAATGTCTGATAATGTCTTTAGAATATATTCTTTACCTTGTGATATCCCCCATTTCATTTAATATATATAAAGGTTGTCAGGCCCCTATACACTCATGCTCATAGTTATGGAAGATTTTGTTGATACTTAAGTTCTTTCTCCTATATCGTCCAAAATTTTCAAGACATGTGATAATTTCACAAAAACACAGTATGTGAAGCAATTTTTGGATTTCATGAGATGACTAAAGTAAAAACTAGACTACGTTTGAGCGCGATAACAATTATTTATATATTTTTTTCAAAATCCACAAAAAAAATAATGAAAAAGTATTAAATTAAAGTAATTAAAAAAAACACAAAAAAAATGATAATTTTGGATCTAATGTCATTTATCATTAAATTAACATCAAAATTGTCTGTTACGAGTCTAATAACGCGCGTAACCATCAGGTGACTCAACAACAACAATACCGCCATTTATAACAAAGGATTTAGCGTCGAGTCGGACGCTACAAAATGCTCAGCATTACTGAAATACTTAGATTATAATTGTTTCACCTGGGGTGAGCAAAATTTAATCCCAGATGTACCACTTAACGGAAAAATGGCAACTTCTGAAATGTCTTTTAAGTATATTCCATAATTATGAGCATGAGTATATTACGTTAAGTCATATACCAATCTTTCCCTCTACAGTCGAGCTGTTCCTCTCTTGATGTCCAACTATGTACCCTCTTCTACAGTAGCTTGGATACCATAGGCGAAGGTGGGAGGGGTGGGGTGGACGACATACCATTTTGGCCCGAAAGTATTAAAAACAACAATTCATCCTAGGAAAAGTTTTATTTTTCTAGAAATTTTCAAATAAAAAAAAATCCAAATGATGCATGGGGTCTGCTTGAGTACAGACACCCCCAAAAACACACACACACACACACACACACACACACACACACACACACACACACACACACACACACACACACACACACACACACACACACACACACACACACACACACACACACACACACACACACACACACACACACACACTACATACCGACACCAGCCACATTGTAGGGTTATAAGTTTATGTAACATTGTGGGGTGATAAACCTGGCGATGGTCTATTCATTTATCTCCCCTTGATGTGGGGTGTGGGGTGTGGGGGTGGTGCGTTAAGGTAACCCTAACTTACTCCACCACCTCTTAACTCCACAAGGGGTATTGGGGTGGTGGGGGTTTATGGTTGGGTGTGTTACGGTTACTTTATTACCATCCCAACTACCCTACACCCTACATCCGCACCACCCCATCCCCCCAGCACTCCGGCAACCACCTCCTCACCCCACCACACCAGTATCCGTTCACCCCAACACACACAAAAGCAAAGAGAGCCTGAATCTGTTGTAATGGTGGATAGCCAATTCTAGCACAACATAATTTGCAGGTCCTTTATAAACGTGGGCAGTGCTCACTCAAGCATGAACCAATTTTAAAATTTAGGGTGTCCTATCAAACAAGCGATTTGCAGCTTCCCACATACAGGTATATAAACATTTTTCAAATCTTTTATATGGGGCCATTTTAAAAGTGTATCGCTTTTTTTCTGGGACACTCGGTAAAGTGCATTGTTGAGTTAGCATGTCAGTAAAAGATAACATAGTGGGGTCTTTTTATGTGTGTAGGTCCAAGTTTATGTGTGTCCTTTTGTTTGTTGATTATGTGCTTAAGTGTGCATAGTGTGCTACATTGTAGGGTGAATGTTGGTAGAACATGACAATGAGGTATTATTATGCATTGTAGAATTAACCCCAAAATGTTGATATTGGGGGGGGGGGTACATATAAGTTGGATTGACATACAAATCACACACACTGAACACTGTGGGGTTGTATCTTTACCTATACCCCCACCACACTCACATGATTTCATTCCATTTCAATAAATGTCATTGTGGGGTTAACCCCACGTCATACCTGCCAACCTCCCAATACAACAACAACAAAAAAAAAAATCTTCAATACAGATCAAAAATCTTATTCTTAAAGGCAGGGCATCTCTTTTGCATGCCTAAAACTTATCATTGTGTACATACACTGGCATTTAAAAGAAATTGCCATCTGAAAATCTTTAGCAAATTATGGGAGCTAGAGACCCAGCATTAGTGGAATTATAGTAACTGTTAAACTTTGCTTCAAAGTTTTGTCTCGCGAGACAAAAACTCCCAGCATAGAATGTACACTAAACAACCATTGTTTGTTTTGCACATTTTTCAAATTCTAAGTAATTACAGTACTGATCCCCAGATTTCACATACATGTTTTGCACCAATAACCTAAGGGCATGAGTGATCTTTTCCTGTTCTTCAGGGAGGAGTGCAAAGAGGTTCACTGCCTTTAATGCAAATTGAAGGTGAAAATCTTACTGAGTCAAAATCACATAGTACAAGTATATTGCACATTCTTCAATAAATGCCATGTTTGTATCAGAAAATCTTATTTTGTGGATTTGGATTATGAAAAATCTTACAAATCTGATAAAATCTTACTGGTTGGCAGGTATCCAACATCATCTTCTACAGTCTACATAACAACTTACAAGTTAGTTCTGATAAGGGACAATCAAAGATCAAAAAACAGTAAAGCAAAAACACTGTCATATTTGATATGTATTTTATTGTCTACACAGTACTCCATCAGTTTTCTTATAAACAATACCCTCCCACTAGAGTCAGTGGGAAGACGATAGTGATCTGTACAATGAAGTTAGGAATATTTAAAATATAAAACATACAGCAATGTACACCTTACACAACCTTTTCGGTGTGATATAAAGCAGAGTTTTGATAATATACAGCAAAATGAGGCATATACTACAAATGAACTTACTGACCAAGCATATCATTCCATCGTGTTTATTAATACAAGAAGTTGCAGTTTCTCAAATTTATAGCATTCTTATAAGACAGTAATCATTATTGGTTTGAAAAAAAAACAGAGCAAATTGATAGAGTTTGGGTTATATAGGTTTCATCACTGCACATTTCAAATCCAAGGCCAAATTTTTTTTCCGGTCACGCCAACAGCCGAAAAGTCGCTTTCGCTCCAAATCAGAGGTCCAAGCGGTGTTGCTTTTGGTACATGGTCCCCCTCCCAGATCAGCTGACAAATGAAGAAAAAAAGGTTCCTTCTTCCTCCTTGGGGGGGGGGGGGGTGCCCCCCCTTAGGTATGCTGGTGCACTAGATTATGAAAATAATGTCATGAAATTGCAGCGTATGATGGGACAAGGTAGTGTAAAAATACTTTGATAAATTGGACTGACCCGTTGAGCGATTTGAGTTTGCTTTAACACGCATTTCCCATAGACCTCACGATGACATATCTTCTGTTTAGTCTTCAACTGGTTAATCCATGTGTTGAACTTTGACACACTGTGTTGAATCTTCTCCATTTTCGTTCATATAAGCTATTTCGTACATAAAAATTTGGATAATGAAGTGATTCAGGGCACAAAACAGCAAAAAGTGAACCAATGTCCACCAACGAAAAAATTGCCTCATGGTTCACTATGAATAAGCACGATAAAATGGCTACATAAAGGTTGGTGGGATCAAGACTATTTCTGTCAACTTTGAAACAGACTGGCACATAATCTGTAAGTAAATCACACCACTTTCTTCTATAAAATTATTTCCATTAACTGTCAGAAATATATGATAACAGGATACGTACGTATAACATAATATGCTGCATATCACCAAAGAAATAGAATTTATACAAGATTTTTTTTTTGTTATATTAGAACTGATGTTATTAAAGCACGGTTATTCCATGAGTTTTTATGACTGCTTTTTCGTAAATCTTTCAATAAGTATAGTATTGTTGCACCGGACATCAGAAAATAATATCAAAGTCAAACCAACCAAAAAATTATTTAGAATGACATATGAGGATTTGTTTTTGTACTGACCAGCCATTAGATCGCACTATGTACATTATCTATATCAAAACTGTTCACAGCCACCAACAAAACTATCTCTTTTTATCAATTTCTTAAACATAAAACTGTTTCAGAACGTGCAATTTTCAGGGAATTAATAGATGATATACATCTATCTAAAGACATAATAGAAATAAAATATTTTTTTCACCATGTCCTAGTACTACACACTGCCTTTAAGACTGTCTGCTTTGCACCACCGGGGTCAAAACTGCCCAACAGTAAAATCTTTTCAATCTTGCAGCAGCACCATTTTGACATGGCTCATCTTCCAGTAAACACAAGACAAGATTCAATTTTAAACACCTCATCATCGCCTGTATTTACAAAAAATATGAAAAGGCGATGTTTGTAGTTGCTATGTCATTTAACTGCAAAAAAGAATGTCAAACCAACCAACATAAACTACAAATTAATATTACAGGAATAACTTCCAGAAGCTTTCTTACTCGGGGAAATTTGTTCAAAGTCTTGCCTCAAACATGTAGCAAAGAAGCTACAAGCATAAAAAGCCGCTAGTATGCACTACCGGTAGAGCTATATCATTTCATTTGTTCCCCAAACCACTTAATCTACCATGAAAATAAGGCATTTGGGGGTAAACTACCAAAAATATATGAAAGATTTTTAGTATAAACATACTTACTTTCTGAAAAAATTCTGCCATAATGCTGCTGTTCATGTTTCAAGTTTATTTTGCCTCATAACCACTAATTACTAGTCAAATATTTAGATCACAATGGAATCACTTAAATTACTCCTTAAAAATACTATGAATACAGAAATCATGTTTCTTGCTAGCTGAAGCAGACAACATTTTAGATGGTTGTATGTGTGTTCAGTTGGTTAGGTGTGGGTGAACCTCATCGATAAACCACTAGTATTCATCTTTGTCTTGCCTATGCCATGATTACAAAGTGTAGTATTGGGAATATAAAATTCATTTCCCAACAATAGTTCCACTGAAATGCTCTTTCTTGCTCAAATACTTTGACAAAAGATGATTCATATAAAATATATGTCACGATGACAGTGGGCTTCAACTTTTAACACATTTTCATCTCATTTGAATGGTACTGAAAAATACATAGTAAACAGGAAAGGATAGGAAAGGAAGCGTTCTTTTATTTATTTATGACTTATTCTTTCTTCTTTTTTTTGAAGTATTGATTAACTTTTTTTTTGCTTGGAAAATATGATTGTCTCACCAACTTTCAGGCCAATTGACAAGTTCACTATTACAATCCTTCACCTGACAGCACACAAAATCTCCATAGATATATTTATGATATGACATGGAATCCACATTCAGCTGGCTACATCTTAACTACACAACAAGGGATGAACAGCAATGTGATGCACTTCACCTTCATATTTTAGATGGCCCACATCGGATTTCAAGTGATGGTCACACATCCAAGATATTAAAGAAAGATAAATACAGTTGCAACCTCTTTCAACATCACGCAGTTCCACAGACCACAGGAAACCCTCAAGCTACCAGAGTAGTAGACTAGGGCGCTGTCACTTGCTTGTCTATATATGTCTCAAAATCCATTCTTGTCCCCTCATCCATACCGAAGTATGGCGTCAGTCTCGTTCAGAAATATGTGTGGAAAATGACAGGACCTGGGGCAGCACAGTGCAGGTGGTTGTTTCTATCAATAAACAGGAGAGCTGCAGTTGCACTGAGTTATGGTTTGGCTTTTGTCCCCACATAAATTCTGAGCCAGTTTAAAGGAAGGGAATCTCTTTTGCATGCCTAAAAATTAACATTGTGTAAATACAATGGCATTTAGAAGAAAATGCCATCTGGGAACCTTCAGCAAAATATAGGAGCTAGAAACTCAGTTTTAGTGGAATTGTATTTACTGTTAGATTCTGATTTGATTTTTTTCTTCGCGAGAAAAAAATTCCTGCCATAGAACGTACACTAAACGGCTGTTGTTTTTCTTTTGCATTTTTTAAATTCTAGGCAATCACTGACCCCCAGATTTCACAGATATCCCCTTCATCAATAGCCTAAGGGCATGGGTTATCTTTTCCTGGTCTGCGGGGATGTTTGCAAATGAGATACACTCCCTTTAATGTCATCACTTCTGTGATGAGATACGTGTCCCCTGTTCTCCTTATCCATATTTGTCCCTTATCCATATTCATTCCCATAGTCCAAGCCCTTTTCCATGACCCAGGGTTGGCGCCAGGGTAAACTCTTAGGAGGGGGGCGAAATTTGTTGGGAAAATTTTGCCGGCCAATTTTGTTTGTTTTTTCACTAGCCAAACTGCAAGCCAAACAGCATCTGACAAACGGGAACAGGGAGACGACAGCCAAATGATGACATAAATGGTACCCTGGGGTACCAACTAGAAATCCACCATTTTGTTGAATTATTTATTTTTAAGCACAGTACCCTGAGTTACAAAATTATGTAAAAGTTATGTAATAATTGTAAAAATAACAAATTTAGCTTCATTTTTACCCCGCTTTTCGTAAGTTTATGCCTTTTTGTTGTGCACTTGCGCAGCCTCTGCATCATAACCACTGATTTCAGTGATCATAACTGAAGAAAATACATTTTTGGACACAAGAGGGCGCTGCACAACGCGGTACACCGGGGTACAACGGTACCCCGGGGTAGCGCGTGGTGCATCAAATCAACAACAGTACGAAGAGTAAAATTTTCTAAAAATGGTAAAATTACTATTATTATAATTACTTTGAAAACTCTAATGGTTGGTCGCTCCCTCTGCATATCATCATTCTTCTTTCAGTTCGGTGGCTAGATGATAGGAGAAATTATTACGTTTTCACCTCCATCTCGCGTGTCCAAAAGTATGCCATCACAGAAAATATCTCTGTGCATCATGAATATATACTCGGTACATTTTATTTTACACAGTCACTGCTTAGACTTATGCAAAAGCTTTACCACCATACAGAGTCTGTGATTTCCACATAGTTCAGTAACCAATCATCAGGTATGTACACATGTATGTGATACAATATCCACCTATTAAAGAAAAAGTTGCTGCAACCGTTCTTAAATTAACCCGTTGGAGACAATTTGATTTCACTATAACACACATTTTCCACAGACCCCACCAAGAGTTAACTCGTACTTAGTCTCCAACAGGTTAAATACTGTATTGTGCGTGATGAGAAGTCGTTGTACTTCTTGAGCTGGTAATTTTACATCAGTATTGCAAATCAATGTTAGCTGCAGCACCACCAAGGGAGTCAAGGGACAAACACAGTTACAGCAAAACTACTTTTCATATTGTCACTTGCAAATGCTGGCTAACTTCAGAGCTGGTGTGCGGACTGGTTGACTGGTATGTAATTTGTGGCTCACTTCAGGCTCAGGTTCGGAGGTGATGCTTTTCCTTCACCATATACCTGGAAGAAAATAGGAACAAAGGTAGAGTGTTAATTGCTATTTAATAAGGTAGTTTCTTACTTGTAGACAAACTTGTTTCTTTTTATTTTCTGTTTGTACACAGACTTTATTAGTACTATATACCCACTGACCTTTAATGTGATTAACTAACATCATAATGTTAAAGTACCAGTTTAGTTTTGGCGATTTTTTTTTAATTGAAAGCTTTATGCCCACAGGTCATATCCCACAAATAACAGATTTTGAATACCTTTTGTTTTTTTTAAATGAATTAATGAAAAATCTGGGGGGGGGGGACCCCGAGATTTTTTGACTATATTTTACATTATAGCATCCAAAGTGTTAATAATGTGTTAAGGTTATTTGAGTTATACCTCATCTGAAAGATCAGACTCTGCTCTTTCTGATGAGGTATAACTCTAATAACTTTAACACCTTATTAACATTTGATCTATAATTTAAAAAAAGTCAAAATCACTCGGGGTCCCCACTCCCCCCCCCCGAGATTTTCATTAATTAATTTAACCTAATATCCCAGGAAGGGGCATAGTGGCCCCCCCCTCGACAAATTTCTCGAATTATCGCCTCAAATTTTCACTGGCTTTTTACTTTCAAGTCTTGTGCATCATTTGAGACCATTTTTGCAAAAATCCGACGTACCATTACGATGCTGCGTGACTTTTGGTACATACATGCAACTGCAAAATTGCTCAAAAACGTGATTTTGTGTACAAAATCAATGCAAATTGTGTTTTCAGCCAAAAATCATAAATGTTTGATTATTTTTACTTTAACTGGTAGAAATGGATTAATTTTATACTGTTTATGATCGCAAAACAGTCCCTGACAAAGTTCATAAAAAAACAATAAAAAACAAAAGGTCGAAAAAACAAAGAAATACATAATAAATTCACAAAACAATAAAATACATAAGAAGTTAATTCTGATACGGCAATTTTTTTTGTAGGTAATTGTCAGAAATGTCAGAAAGAATATATTCACCACACTTAGCATTCTATAAGCTATTGTATAGGCAAAAATATGATTTTATTCATAAATTTACATAATCAATTATTAAAAAAATACATGTATTTTTTGAAAATCTAATAATACAGTCTTGTAGATTACATCCAGTTCTATGCGTGTGCAAATTTTATTCCTTAATCAATGGTCTAATTACAGTGAAACCGGTCTATAGTGGCCACCCATGGGAAACAAAAAATGTGGCCTTTATATACACGTGGCTGCTATAGACAGGTTATTTAACACATGATTGTCTCAAAGAGACTCATTTTAGTGGCCACTATAGACAGGTTGGCTGCTATAGAGAGGTGGCCGCTAAGACAGGTTTGACCGTAATAAATTAAGTAAGTTTCTAATTCCTGAATTCATTAAATCAAGTCTTCACAAAAAAAGACAGAGAATATTAAATTGTCATAACTTACTTATCTAAGACCTCCCAGAATTTGAGGAGCTTAGCTTGGTCCAAATGCCTCTTACTCCTGCTGATTTCCAAGATGTGGACGTTCCACTTCGCGACGTTAGCATCGATTTTGAATTCATCATACTTCAAGTGAAACCCTCGAACTGTACGAAAAAATATGGAGAAAATTTATAACACACGGTTACAAAGAAAATACACATTAACACTGAATAAATTAAAATTATAAATAGACGTGGCTGACATTGTAAATTGGGCCAATTTTTTTTTTTATGGTACCATCAGGCTCGGGTGTTTAGTATGAAAAAAGGGGAAGCATTATCATCATGTAAATGCTATCATTGAAGACAAATGCATATACATGAAAAATAGTAATACCGAGATCTCCACCTAATAGGGTAACATTTATTTGGGTACTCCTGTTAAATGGGTAAAATCTGGCAAATCATTGCTTATGTTTCTTACTGAAATTAATTTCATTTAATAGGGTACTCCTACTAAATAGGTAAAATATGCCTTGCAAATGTCTACCCCACTAAGTGGAGACCACTGTAGTAGTGGTGGTAGTAGTAGTAGTAGTAGTAGTAGTAGTAGTAGTAGTAGTAGTAGTAGTAGTAGTAGTAGTAGCAGTAGTAGTAGTAGTAGCAGTAGCAGTAGTAGTAGTAGTAGTAGAAGTAGTAGCAGTAGTAGTAATAAAAATATAAATAATAACAATAATTATAATCATAATAATAATAATGACAACAATAATAAGTTAGAAAATATCATAGAAAATGGAAATACTGAAGCTTTTCGAAAAGCTTCAGTATGTCCGTTTTCTATGCTATTTTCCGATTTTGCAGTACCAAACACCTTTTCAATAATAAGTTATTAATACAGCTAATTATTTATTGCTATCATTACTTCTACTATGTTTCTTAACAAGTGTTACTCTTTCACTTTTTTTTTTTTTAACCACTCACTTTTAGCAAAGATGTCTACGGGATTGTTGCCATTCATCCAGGGCCAGCCTTTGAACTGCCATGTCGGACCTTGCACAAACACTGCCACCACACGATCCCTTGAGGGAAACAAACAAGAAAAATGAATACATGGTTTTATTGTGCTTGTTTACCTTTATCACCATATTTCACGTTTAATTTAGGTATGTGTACATGTATGAACATGTGTGTGTGTGAGTCTGTGTGTGTGTCTATGCACATACTGTACACTCTCATTCAGTGACTTGTTTGATTGACAATGTGGCTTTTTACTATTTCTGACAGGGAGGGGGGGGGAGGAAGGTGTTAACTCTTCCAGCAGACATTGTACAAAGCTGAAATCATTTTCTTCAGGAGGAAAAACACAGTTCTTTGGAAGTGCAGTATGTTGATTTTTTTTATGTTCACTTTATGTTTGCACAAGCAAATTTGTGACTTTTGTGAGGTAATTAAAAAATATACATGGGGGGTGGATTGGGATGGGGAGGAGGCAAAGGGAGTTTGATATACATATGCAATCTGCATGGTATCCTGGAATATGTATGCTATTACCCTTTAATCAAAAAGACTTGAAAATAACACAAGCAAAATTACTATACTTATCTTACGATACTCCTTCAATTTGGGAGTGCATAAAATCTAAAGGATTTATGTTTAAAGGAGAACTGGCTTTTGATAGCTTACACATTTTTGATGGAATATTGTCTGGATTCAAAAATACAGCAACAGTGAATATTATGATCATGCTATATAAAAGAACAAAGCTTCTACTGTAACATTATCACAGTACATAACTATGTTTGTATAAAATTTCAAAAAACAGTCCTACAACTGGGCAGACATGCAAACAAATTCTCGCTATCACCTATAGTCAACATTGGTTGATACCAGCTGTAGTGTATTGACATTCTGTTTCGAACTACCCAAATAAGCAAACAGTATGAATTATGCATTTGGTATATGTGATGTGCATGTGCACATTACAGCATTCGTTTGGGGGTTTGCACAACCCACGTCATCATTGACAGTCTTTAAGGTCCAACACTTTCTTCACACTAAGAGATACTGTGGATTTTCAGTTAATTTCAACTAAATAAAGTTCTTTTACAAAGTCATGCTTTTTGTGTAGTGCTTTCCGAATCAATACAAGAGCAATGCATTCTATAGTATCTCCCAGAAGTGAGCATTCTCAAGAAATATATCGGTTATAACCCGATATTCACTCTATGTGATAACTCAAACTCTCCATATCGCATACAGTTAATACAAAAGAATGTTGGGAACACACTCAGATAAATGTGCTTCTCAGGTGAGATTTGCCATCTTATTTATATCCGATATCCCATTTGTGCACATTAAAAGGAGATATATTTTAAACCTTTGTTGTATACATGATTTTGCAATCACATTTTTTTTACATTATTTTTTAAAGGCTCGACCATAGCACTTGCCGCTGCCGGGGCAAGTAAAATTTCATTGTGGGCAAGCTTAAAACTCAAATGACATCACTTACTTGCCAAAAATTTTGATCATCAAATGAGCAAATATGTCCATAAACAACATAAATATGTCTAAAATTTTGTGTTCAGGTCTATTTCAACATTATTTCGTTCATTGTATATAACTTTATGACTCAAAGTCATAACTCACACCTATTGCATCCCCCAGAATTAAAATAATAAATATCCAATGCTATAAAAAGCCTTTTTGTTTAAATTTAGTGAGAAAGCATTATTAATGTTTTTGTTTATTGTTTATCGGGCATGTAAATCTTTCATTCGGGCAAGTAAAAATCTGAAAGTGATAATTGCACGTGCCTGACGGGCAAGCAGGCCAAAAAGTTAGTGTGGAGCCCTGCTTAGAATAAAGTCAGAGTTTTGTTCATGTTTGTAAGAATGGAATCTTTCTCATAAGCTGGGCAGAGCTAGTACAACCATATATAAATATATGTAATGAAAACGGCATTACAACTAGAAACAGATTGTCTGTTTCAAATCAATGTCTCCACCATCATTCTGAGTCGGATCGGAAAGTTAGCAACACTGCAAAAAGTCTAGGATATTGATTTATAGCTGTGTTGTATTTGAGTCCAGACTCAAGTCTAATTTGTAGTGGAATTGGACTCGGACTTGTGGAATCGACTCCAACACTGATACACAGTATTTGATGTCACCAAATATGCGATATATGCGATATGGAGAATTGCATGGAGGGTTGAATTCATGATATCTAACTGAAAATCATTCCTTATGATGAACTTACCAATCTTGTGGGGTGAGTTTTGACACGGTGTCTATCACTCTGTAGGGGACGGTGCTTCCATCCTCTTTCCTTCTCTGGATCAAGACGTCATTCTCTTTACGCGCTCCTTGCCTCTTCTTCTCCTCCGATGTTACAAATCTGGAAAAAAAATCATAAAAATGCATTGTATGATCATCACAAAAATTTGAGTTATAAATAATAACATAGTACATGGAGAAAAAAACACATAGACACATATGAATATATTTAGATGCTTTGATTTGCACATTTATTCACATATTGTAAGGGTAAGCTGGGGTATTATTAATCACAATGCAGTTTGGCAACAAGTTTTTGGCTTCATCACTAAACAGTGTGTAAAATTCATGTTTATACAATTTTTCTAGTTTCTTCATCTGATTACAAATTGGTTTAGTATTTTTTCTTCTCAATTCCACGATTTAAAGGCACTGTTTAACATTATTTCCAGTTTTAAAAATTTTGAGGCGAGCTACATACTTTTCCATGCCATTAGTGTGTCTGATAAGGTCTAAACATGAAGCCCTCAAAAAATTGATCATTACGTGCTGTTAAACAGTAA
>JZLH01S0007236.1:0-16490 GCA_001188425.1 Eucidaris tribuloides
AAGAGGGATAATTCAATACATCCTTTGTCTAAACAATGAAGTGGTGGACTGCGGTGAACTTGGGGTAGCTCAGGAGGAGGGGGCAGTGGAACGGACACCACATCGGGAGTCATTCCGAGTCTGAACTTTGGCATCGGTGCAAATCTTGCCCGTTCCATTTAAGGATCACTCTCATTGTTGATGTAGAATCTAGATCAAAGTCTGTGTTTGACAGATAATAGTCCTAGCTGCTAAATGCTGCAAATATCTGCCTGGTACAAGTTGGATTTCTTCTCTCTACAGGAGATGACGGGTACATCAGATGCTGTGAAGCTGTCGGTCTCGAAAAGTCCTTACATTAATGTAATCCCAGTATATCTCGGCTATGTGCTGTTCACCAAGGAAATAGGAATACACAAGTAGGGAAAAGTTTACCAAGATAAATTTGACATGAAAAAAACAACATGTGGAATAAAAGGGCAATAAAAGAAGTGATAATCTATCAGCATAAAGGATGCAAGTTAAGAAGAAAAGAACAACAAAGTCAGAGGGGTTTGGAATGATTTTTTTTTTTACACTAGAGGTGCTGAAACATTCAATGTGGATGAAAGATTTTTCTAGTGGGTGTTAACTGCCCTCATCAGCTGCCTGTAGTCCCGCGCTCCAAAAAAATGGTGGGCAAAAACAACAAAGCAATGTTGAAAAGATAATTTAGAGAGTAGGTATTCGTCTCTGCACTACTGTGGCTAAAATTTTCATTTTTATGTAAGCACATCCGTTTGCACTTAAATTTGCAGATCCTCATCATATTGTGGCCGCAAATCTGATCATGGTTCTTAGTGCATATAAATTTATTTACGGAATCTAATCAGTTTATGCATATGCATCATTCGCAATAAACTTGAGCCAAGTTCTGATAGAAATCTTATCAGTGCCTTCATAAGTTAATCATGGTAATGAGCTGACATCAGACAAGTATAAGGCCCTGTGACAAATTTAACCAGCTTTCACATCTCTCAAAAATTAATCAGTTCATGCATTGCATCATAATACTTACTTAAATTTGATCCTTTTGACTAAAATCTAATCAGTAAGTTCTTAAGGTTATTCACTAGCCAAAATAAAGACATATAAAAGGCAACTGTAACTTTAACGGCCTTGCTGAAAACCTAATACATTGTATTTTTGGAGTGCAGAAGATATAGTTGACCATGGACAGATGGAGAGACAGGCCAGACAGAAACCATGAAAAAAAGGCTGCGGCATAAGTAAGGTAGTTATCCGTCCCAAAAGCAGCATAAAATGTCTTATCAGCATACAAAAATTTTAAAGAATTGAACAAAACTTCTGAGATGTTATAAGGTAATTGTAGTTTTATCGCCTGAAATCCAGCTATATACACTGCATGGTTCAACTCTAAGTTAATTAGATCTCTCGTTCCCCCCCCAAAATCCACAAATGCTGTCCAATCACTGAGGTTTCATGTTGGAGAGATATGGCAACTGTTGATAGCAAATTGAGTGAATTTGCTTCTTTGGCTGTCCGAGTAAGTCATTGCCAGCTGCCATGGGTAATGCTTGCCAGTGTTGATAAATCTTTTGAATGCCTTGCGAATTGGCAGTAGAAATGAATATTCAGATAAACAAAACAGACATACAGCAAAGGAAACTTGTACTGGCGCCAAAAGCACATAAATTACTTAATTAATATGTATGCCCAGGCATTGAAAATTCAATTAATTTTTTGAGTGTTTGAGAAATATCATGGAGCTGTTGATAAACTTTTAGCATGAGAAATAATGACAACTCTAGTAAAGTGTAATGTACTATTATTGTTAACACACACACAAAATAAAAACAAAATAACCTGAGGTTTTTTCTAGGGGCGGGAAAAGTTTATGTAACGGGCCGCTGTACGATTTTGTTAGTCTCATCCAAACACTTGAACAGCTGATATCAATGACCGAATGTTTTACAATTAAAACTTCAGAACAGAAAATAATTGTTTTAGTTCGATTCACTACTTCCAGCATACTAAACTACTGCTAAAGCATAATTCACGTTCAATGATTCAGGTAGATTATAGAGGTTAATAGTTTAACAAATGATCACTTTAAAAAACAAAATACAGCCAAATGCCTTTGTATAGTGACCACGTCAAGAAGAACACAGCCTAAATTGACTACTATAAACAGGTGGCCACTTAATGCATGTTAGGCAGACAATTGATTTAAGACGCAAAATATGTAACATGTATGTTGATGTTTTGTTTTGCTTTGCAATAGGTGAATTAGGCAAAGCAGCAAAAAACGCTTTTCATCATCGACAATGGATAGGAAATCTTGTGGGTGGTGGCTGGCTACTGTATGTGTCCACAGGTTAAAGTGCGCGCACTATTACATATTTTCCTTGTCAGCTATATGCAAGTAGAGCAGAAGCGACCACTTTAAGACAGGTTTGACTGTATAAATGTCTCATTTTTTATTAGTTATTTTATACTGGAAGACTGCGATAATAAGTCCTTAAAAGGCACAATTTAGCATTGCAGAGTTTCCAATTTAAGAAAATTGTCAAACTGATAATTGTGGCTACATTAGTAGTGATATTAAATACATAAACATCGCTAGAATAGCAAAAACTTATGAAGATGATATACTGCCAGTGTAAAATTATATTTGGGTAAACATGAAAATTATGGCATAACAGTGGCTGTCTTCTTATGGTAATTGTAACATATCAGATCTTGTGGGAAAAAGTAAATAATTTTCAGCCGCTTAATTTCAGACCTTATTAGAGCACTTAGCAGAATGGGGGATTCAGAATCAGTTTTTAAATACTGTGATAATTGTTTAAATATGGCTTTTATATTTGATTTTATTTGTAAATATATTGCTTCATGATAAGTTTAATAACAATGTAAATCATTTGTTTTAATCAATGCTTTGTAAATATTGGCTATTTATCGTGCTACCTTGATGATGTTTCACACTTTTCTTGACCGTAGCACTTCGATGCAACTGCTTCTGCCCAAGAGGATTTAAATGCCCGCATGTCAGCAACATCTGCATGGGGAAAGAACATTCAATATTTTTGATAATTTCATAATGGAATATTATCATTTCAATAACCATGTAGAATTTTATCCTTTAACATTTTTCGCAAGATATAAAATTTTACGTTTATACACTCTGCAGTACCACAGCTTTTGAACGTATAGTTTCTGTTCTGAGCAGTGACGTTGTAAGTCTTTTATTTCCAAATTTTCGTTCAAGTGAAGCTGTTAAAAAAGGCGCAATATAGAAGGCCAATAAAAAGGTCCGCAATAATTTAGATCAAATACAAGTGCTTTTTCATAGGCAATCAACTAACTTATCAGTGATCAGCACATTTCAAAACTTGTGATTAAATTGTCCTTCGTCTTTTAATTTGACCGTATTTTTAAGAAATGATCAGCACTATTATCATAAAAAAATCATCAATATCTGGATTTTAGTCGGCCAAAGAAAAGCCTGCAAAATAAACTAATCCATTCATTAGCAAAAACAATTGAAAAGGAAAAATGTTAAAAATAATAGTAATGAAATAAATCATCAACAGATTGGTGGGTAAAAAGTCTGCTGCTTGCCAAGATTTGTGAAAATGGCAATTGGAGCAAGTTCATGACTTTTGACGCGCTTGACCTGACTCTACCAGAAATATATGTCTTTTGGTTTGAACTAATGCCAATTAAAACAATCAACAGTGAGGCACTCCCTTACTGAACTTATAGGGAGAAAAATGGGGCATTTTGGGAACAAAAGTTCATTGACCTTTGACCCTTGACCTTGCCGCTTGTGACCGCACATGTGACTCTACCAATGTTTGGTTTTTTTTTTTTTTTTAGGTTTTGAACTTACAGACCAAATAAACATCAACAGTGAGCACTCCTAACTGGCAGTTATAAGGCAAAATGCAACATTTTGGGCAAGATTTCATTGAGCCTTTGACGCCTTGCCTTAACCTTGACCAATGTGACTCTACCAACTTAATTTGTCTTTTGTTTTTTAACCTAACGGCACGCGATGTTATATGCAACAGTGAGGCGCTCCTAACTGGAGTTATAGGCAGAAAAAATGGCATTTTAGACAAACGGTTCACTGCGCTTGATGCCTTGACAGATTTGTCCAAATCTAAATGCAATTATCCCTTGGCCTAGTGGTCTACCCTTGTCGCAAGTATCATTAGACATCCCTCCAGGCGGTAGCTTGCAGTAATCTTGTTCACAAGAAAGTGTGGACGCAACACCCTGCCGCGCGCTCGGCTATCGGACGCACAGAACAATACGTACAGACGGACAAGCCGTAAACGTAATGCCTCAAGGCTCCCTTACGAGGGCGGAGGCATAAAAACAGGAAAATTTAGCTGTGCCCTTTAATTTATTTATTTTATTTATTTTTTAATTGTGGCTTTGCCACATCCCCCTACCCGAAGAGCAACTTATTTTGGCGGTTGACGTTGACCGGAAAAAATTTTGAGCCTCGATTGGAATGAACATTTTTTTCGTCACTACGCACCCTTGCAAATTCTGGAAACCGCACATCCATGAAAATCGAGCCCTACCTGCTCTCGCTGGAAATAGTCCGAGTTCAAATTCTCTGACGATGAATGAATGTATCGGAAAGGCTACGCAGATGTTTTTTAGGAGTTTGTGGAATACTGTATTGAACCATGAATGAAAATATAAATTGCAATTAAAGTCAGTAACATATATTATTAGAAATTGATTAGATATAATTGTAAAGTTTAATTTGGAGAAGTTTGAAATTAAGTTTCTCAGAAGTCACATCGGCATTTGTGTTTTTGTTTGTAATATGTAGAAGAGTTTTTTCAAGAATATAATACTTTAAACTCTTACAATTTTATCATTTTTTCGTAATAACCAGCAGCACCCTTCTCATTAATGATGTAAAAACTCATATAGTATGTTACTGATTATTACATTTTTTAATGACGTCTTGTATGGCATCATCGCTTTTTTCCAATATAATCGCCAATTGGCGGTAATTAGAATATCTTATTCATTAATTTTAAAAAGGTACAATTAATCCCAATCTTTATTATCTAAATAGCAAAATGAAAGGTGCATTACAAAATTATATTGAGCAATTGCAAAATAAATTCACGGGAAGCAACATGCAGTGGCTTTACTTCCTTAACCTCCTGCTGTATGAAGTGTTTTAGCAATCACTCTCTTACTTCTGAAAAGTAATGCTGCAAAAAAGAATCACATGAGCAAGTAATCAGAAATTACATCTAGTAATATTTTAAAATTGATCAGATATAAATATTTGTAAACACATGTGGCATAATAGGCCAGTGCGTAAGCTCCGCGAGCAAAATAAATGCAATGATTTAAAGATAACTGCAGCAAAAAAAAAATCGCATGTCAACAGAAAAATTGTTGATACTAAATTAGCAGCACACAGGAACTAGAGTTGTATATTGTAATCAATAAGTTATGGCTAGCTGCATGATTATATTTTGTAGTAGATTCTGGGCCTGGTGGGGCCATGAAATAGCTGAAAAGCAGCGCTTAGATTTAATTTAGGATGATCTTAGATATAAATATTGCCCATCATAAGTAATTACTAGTAGTTTCTACTAATGATATCAAACATATTTTAAGTATAATGTGCATTAACTGCTGACATTATTTTATTCGCAATATCTGGAAACAATGGTTGGATGGAGAAGAGTTTTCATGGACTGGCTGTTCGATAGGATTTTAAAGAGGAGAGAATGAAACGGGGTGTTGGACTATGTTGGGTACACTGAAACATAACTATTTGTTAACGAGTTATTGAATAACACAGATTAAAGTGCATCCATGTACAATGCAAATGTCAAAATGAAAATGTATTGATTTGTTAACATGATTATATTTAATTAATAAAGGAAAAATGGGTAAAACAACAGCAATATTAGACACTGCGTCAATTCTGTAGCCTAGATGGTTCCCCAATAAATATCATATTTGCATAGCCTTCATATTATGTATACTTTAATAAAGCATTGCAGTAGACAGCATCTAGAACATAGTGAATTTTAATCTATGCTATTTTTATTTCTTTTTCATCCATTCTAATGCATCCAGTGCCAGCTACTCATTGTTTAAATATTCATACCATTTATTATTATAGACCAAAGAAGCAGTCGTGAAGACGAAAAACAATACAACAGATGTTTTTAAAACTTAACCTCTGGCCTGGAAAAACCGGCTGTTCAGCGTTGAAATCCCGTGTGTATCATCTTGCTCGCTTCAAATTATGGCAGACTGCAGTGTAGCAACAAGTAAATGCAAGCTTTTGATTTGTATTTCTATTTCATTTCACATTGCAGATCTCTTCTAAATAAAAAAGAGTGGTGGGAGATGATGTGTTTGGGTTAAATGACTTATTGACTCAATGAGCTGGCCCAATTAGTTTTAATTACTGTTTCTGGTGCAGAGCAGTGTTTTAAATAAGACCGTTTGAAAATAAATATTACACTTGGAGTTAATGTACCACATACTGAAAGCCCCTCTAGAAAAAATAAACATATGAGTACAAGCAACAATATGTTACCAATAACGCCGCCATCCCCGCCCCTTAAAAAAGGTATAGGATAATAAAACTTGTTCTTCATATTGAACCGCTAATGAAGAAATATTATATCAAGCCTGACTCAAACACTCCCGTTATTGATATGTAAATATAATAAAATAGAGTTTGTAAAACTCTAATAAAATGTCTTTGTTCTGCTTTTACACATCATTAAATGTCAGAGAATGAATAAAACCCCAAACATTGTTCTGATTAAAACTGCTAATTAGCAAGACGTGCAGCTAGAAAACCAGTTGCCATGTAAACTATTTTGTGGAAACTAAATGCAGAAACATACTGAAAGACGCAAGTTGATACTAGAGCAAATAATTTGACATTTATGTCTTACTGATAGATCAAGTTGAATTGGCCTGCAAACCAGTTTGTTCTATTTGTAGACCAGTTGACATAATGTAAATATGTCTGGTTTTGTGCATATATTATCTTCATTTCTTCTGTTAACAGATATCATTAATTTCCATGTTTCACTTTACTGAGTACTGGAACCAGTTTAAACATATTTACTGATAGTACTGTTTGTTCCTTGTGGGAAGGCAATAAAGCCACCTTGCCATCACAATTAAACATTCAGGCTAACAAATAAGAAAACTTTTTTAATCGCACTATCTTAGAAGTTTGGCTAGCAACTCACCCGAGGACTTATCAGAGAACCTGTGCTGTATCACCATCTGGATGCTGAGGGGAATCAATGTCCTATGCATCGAATGGCCTAACAGTAGCTGCTAGAAAATAAGCGGAAAAGAAAATTACCATCAAGATTGCATCATACCTCATTTAAGCTAAGTGCTTTTAGTGACCAATATATTAAATGTAATTTAATTATTTGATCCATTAAAAATTATTTACAATAGCATAGAAATAAGGTTACGGATACACCACCAAAAAGCATAGCTTTGTCAACGAGAGTCCAGAGTGAATACAACAAAATATGTGTATATAATTAAATCGATAAAAACCTTACAGACTAATGCTTATCAAACCATGTGACTACATACGAACGAAACACACACAATTCCAGCAACACACACACACACGTCACACACACACAACAGACACCTAATACGTGTACGCCGCCAAACGGGGACAAGGGTAAAAAAAAAATAAAACACACTCCGTATACAACATGCAATCGGAGGACACATTCTCCCCTGTGTAACATGGCCAAAATTGGGACGTTATGTGTATGTGTATGATATTTCACGAAGCAGTAACCGGGGACGTTTGGGGAGTGCCATCACAAATTTTGGGGCCATTATTCTAAGGCGCTTTAGCACGCATCTACGTTATGATTTGCTGGCCATGTTGAGGGGTTGGGAACCCGTCCCGCTGGTTTCCCTATCGTCCAACTCTGATAGTGGAGTGTCCATACTTAGCGTCCCCGTTAACCAGCATTTACAAAACACACAACACACACAGGGCGCACACACACAACACACACCACGACAGCACACACACAGGAAGACCGCCACACTGTCAGCACGACACACAGCAGGCACACACACGCGGTACACTACAAACAACACACACACACACACATACACACACACACACAACACACAACACACACACATGCAGCACACACACACAACACACACATACACACAGAGATATGGAAAATATGAAGAGAGGAACTGTATAACACTAAGGGAGTAAATATCATGAAACATCACTAATATCAAGAGAAACATACATGTAAAATCGAACAAATAATCTTCTATTGAGTGTCAATTTGCATAATTGAAGTACACAGCTAAAAATCAGATATTCAAAAGTATAACTGAATCTTGATAATAATGGTACGCTTACTTTTAATTTGATAATACAATGCAAAAAAAAAGACTACAAAGCGCAAGGTTGGTATTTACCTTGGGCTGATGTAACGCACCGCATCATTTGGTTTTCATTTTATGTGGGCAGAAGTACTGGAAATTGCGTAAATGGATGTAATTCAGGTGGAAATCAAGTGTTCGCTTTTTGTAGCAAATGCTGTATTCGTGTTTTTCCTTAGCATTGTGTAATATTACAAATGTTTTGGCCAAAGGAATGATATTGCAATTTTTATGGTGAAAGTTTTCGATGTTCATAAATAAGCTACTTTTTTTCCAAAAAATAAGGGTACTTTGTTGGCTTATTACTCATATCGTTAAATCTTGCTTAACTGCATATAAAGCTTCAGCAAACTAATCTGTGAAAGTTGTTCCATTCTATTTTTTAACAGTTCTTTGTTTATTCTTACAGAGGTGTGATCCATTAAGCAATTTTTTTTTTCTAAATAAATATTTTACAAACTTGATAACAAATCAGTGTAAGAGGTAATATAAAAATCATTTCGCTCCTCATGATATATTAAATTTATAATTTATTGCACAACAATGTAACGCAAAACCATACAGGGAAAGGCATTTTTCATATTCATGATGCTGTTTCATGGAATAACTTGCTATAATATCTTAGGAATAAAAAAATTCAAGAAGTTCAATAGTAATGTGAAGCAATACATTTCATAAAATCTCACGAATTTGACCCAGTGGGCATTCAGTTTACACTCCCTTTTGTATTTACATCTGTAAACAGAGCACGTAAAGGACATGCAGTTATGCACCCTACAGTATGTGTTACTGTTCTATATACAAAAATGTTTCATCATCATACATCATCATCATTAATTATCATTTTATCATTATTAATCATCATTATTATTATTATTATTATTATTATTATTTATTATATATTATTATTATTATTATTATTATTATTATTATTTTATTATTATATATTTATTAATTATTATTATTATATCCTATTATTTATTATTATTATTATTATTATTATAATACATCATATCATAAACTTATATTCTTAGTGAAATCCTGTAAACGAGTTCCAGTGACTAAATCATACTATTCTTACCACTGTGTGGGCTAGCCCTTGGTTTATCACCGTTACTTGGTGTGTTTTAGGAAGTGAAGGAGGTGGATGTATTTCGACCCCACTGTTCTGACACGCTTCCAAATCATATGGTGTATCAGTGTCCGGTAGCTTTGGGTCATGTTGGCATCTGAAACGTCAAGGATTCGCTGCAACTGCTTCACGAGTGATATCCCCTGAGACTTGCTAGGTATTTCTGATGAATCTGTGAAAATGAAGAAAATTCCAGTCAAAAAAAAAAAAGAGTTTATTAATGAGCTTGAATTTATCTGTACTTGAGTAAAATTTACAGTGCTGACCCAGCTAACAAATGGCGTTTTAAAAACGTATCTTAAAACGTCCGAAGTGAGGTTTTTTGGACGTTTTGTAAAACGTTTTATTAGACGTAAAGATGTGGTAGGTTTAGACGTTTAAAAACCGTTTCTTGACGTTTTAAAACGTTTTGAAAAACGTCCTAAGACGTAAAGAACGATTCGTTAAATTTATACGCAAAGACGCTGGAAAAAAAACGTAAAAACGTTTAAAAACGTTTAGAAAACGTTTTGCGGACGTTTTTAAAAAGCGTTTTGTGGCACGTTGTTGGAGAACGAAGCTCGGTATAGTACGTAAAAAATGTATAAAATAAGGATAATTTTTGAAAAACTAGAAAGCAATTGGTTGTACTTTCCATTCTTTTCAACTAAACCTATAACCTATAGTCCTATCAGTAACCTAACTGACCTATCCTAATACCTATCGCAATCCTAGCCCGTAACTGTCAGACCATAAGTTTAGCATCGATATATGTTATATCGGCATATTTGTTAAAGTAAATAAATAGTGGTACTTTTTTGTTTTAGCGAAATATGGAAGTCTCCTATAAAGTGAAATCACTTTCAGCGGATGTAAATATTTTTGTCCGACTTTGTTATGCATTTGATAAGGCAGAACTATATGGGCGGCCCGCTAAAATGTTCAAACACTATGAAAATGTCTGATTAATATGGTGAAAGTTGTCATTTATATTGGACTTGATATGCAAATTATACCATAGATGAATAGAATTAGATAAGGGCCGCGCTTTACTATGTATTATGTGCGTACGTGTTACATGCGTCCATTTTTCGTGTTTCCAACTAAGTGGAAATAAAATTCAAATTACGCATATTACCCAACTGCACGCTAGCAGAAGGTGCAAACACACTACCACCCATCCATGCCCGAACCCGGAACGGGGCCCCCCTGCGCTTAGGGGCCGGCACCGTCCGGCACAACGTCCGGTCCGCTAGAAATACGACCTCCCCCCCGCCGCCCCGTCACGGCACACTACCAGAAACACAACATACAAGGCCACACAATAAGGTACGGCAAACGCATTGTAAACACACACAGAAATTACATTTAATGCACACACCAGACGACGCATAGCATTCAAACGCAGTACATGACAATCGACAAGGTACATTCAAGCGGCTAGCACGTCAACAGAATCCACGCATTGCCAGCATGTAAACAACACGCATGCACATGTAAACAACGACGCACGACACACTGTCGCTTTGGACACAACACACACACGACGACACACACACACACACACCCGACACACGACACAAAGTGTCACACACACACACACACAGCCACAACAACACAGCCAACCACACACACTGCCCGATAATACTCATCTCGACGGTACTGTATTAGCAGATCGGAAGCAGGTGTACCGACATCGGAACGACGTGCCGCCGAAAGTGGGACATGCGGCGATGTGCTGTCAAACAAACACACAGCACAGAAATATCCCAAGACAACGGAAACATACATGACAGCTTACAGTCAGTCACACACACATAAACCACACATACACACACACACGATAAACACACACATAACACATCACGCGCCGCGCGGACGAGGCACAGCACATGACAAACACGTACACTGCACGTCCGCGTCATGACAGCACTACACAAGTCTTCCGCAAAGACGACAGTGGAAAACATTTATGGCGTGGATTGAACGCTATAATTTATTGAATAGGTTTCAATGCACGCATAAAGCGTAAACACACACCATATCCGCACACGGCACAGCACACACACTCACACACAAGCCACACACAAGTGCACACACACGTCCACAAACAAAACAAACAATCGATTTACAACAAAACGTAACTTTTGTAACGTCCCACAAACGTTTGTAAAGCGTCCTATATCACAAACGTTCTGTAAACCGTCCTATATCAAACGTTCCTGTAAACGTCCTACACTAAAACGATTCTAATAAACAGTTCTATACAAAACGTGTTAATTTTGTAAGCGTCAAAAAACGTTTTTAAACGTTCTAAAAAAACTCAACTTTGAGCGGTATATGAAGTCCAACACTAAACAATTGTTTTAAAAACGTTTTTCAAACGTTCATGTTAGGACGAGACGTACCAGGACCTAAAAAAAAAAAACGTGTTTGAAAACGTTCTGAAAACGTTCTGTGTTTGCTGGGTATGAGTTATAAATGTGAAAGCAAAACGCCATCTAACATTTTCAGTGGCAGGTGGCCCAAGCTAAAACTTGTTAGATTCAGACTTTGCTTGAATTATGGAAACCCTGAGTAAATTTATTGTGCCAATTGCTTTTGATGACAGTGGCTGTGTACATCAATATTCTGATGTAGCATTACATGTTACTCAATGTTCTCAACCATTTGAAAAGTTAAAAGCTCTTTCCTCTGCATTTCCAAATTGTTTTTGGAATATCAGAATTTACCTGTATATCCATATGATGCAAGCTGTTTCAGGCAGATAAAATATATCTATTACAATGAAATGTTAGACAGGTATTGCTGGTTGACTCATAGAGCCATTCCAAATGAATGCAAGTTAATCAGAACTTATTAGACATGCAATTCAAGAGTTTTAACTAACCATCTGCATATTCGATTCAGACTTCTTTGCTTTGTTGTAGACACAAGACAAAGTCTGTATAAACAAAAATAAACAAATAAGCATCTGATGATTAATTTTAAAAGTTATACAGCTTTTCAAGACACAATGAACTTGAAAACTTTATTACTGACCATAATTGAAGAAAAAAAATAACAACCTAACAGAAAAACATAATAACCAAGTATGAGAATAATCACATCTTTGGTAACAGGGACTACGGAACTTACATGCACATGCCAATAGTGTGTGGGCTTGATCGCTTAATCCTTATAAATCCTTATAAGTTCTATGGACAATAATTTTGCTAAAAACATTGGTGCACAATGTCACACTGACAAAATAATTCCAATAATATGAAGGATAAAAAGTAAAGGATTGTGACATTATGGCGCACAAACATATTGAATATATTATGAGAATTCTGATAAGATATTGCACAAATGGTACAAGGAGAAATATTCCCATTATATCTGGAATATATCCAGTAATTCCACAGGATATAATATAGTTAAATGATAACCAATTTGCACTTACTGTAATTCGACTCTGTGTGATGAAAGACAGATTACTAGCAGCTGTTGGACAGCACTCCTTCAGATGTGTACGATCTATTCTGGAATGCTAGATATTTAATCAAAAGATATTCAAAAAGATTTACTTGGCAATGTTAATCACAGTGGTAAACTTAAATGATCAATTAATCATTTACAACCTATGCATAGAGCTGTGCGTAAAAAAATAATACAAAAGTTGTGTTTCTAAAGGTAATATTTTTGCAACTTGCCTAAAATTGCTTTTCCTTTACAAGCCTGCAAAAACAATCACTGCAGTTTTCTTTCAAATTTCTTAACTACTTGACAGTAACCATTTTGTGGTATAGAATGGTTACTATTAAGAAAATTTCATTAGGAAATTTCAGCAATTTGAAGGGTTTAATAAAGCCTTAGGAATTTTGCAGGTATTTTAACTTCAGACAGACTAGGTAGTCAAGTTGCTCTATGTTGGCAGAATATTGTATACTAGTTTGATATGGATTCTGGAATTTATTTTAGTTTATTACCCAGCATTGAGTGCATGTTTTCATAAAATTTACAGAGCTACCACTCATATTATCAAACATTTGAAAAATTTATGTTCAAAATCTAAATTGTGTACTAGTATGTTCATTGTCAACTATTTGCCTCCACCATGTATCAATGAAACAAAGCTATGAAACTCACTAATTCCTTCAAACCAATGTGTCTGTTTTGATTTAAGTGGTAACAAGCTCTAGCATTTATCACTGTTTTAAGCTAATTTTAAATCTTTGAAATGATGCTAATTTCATTGGTTGTCCGGCAGAAGGGCCCTAACATATGTTCCCAGCAGAAGGATTTTAACACTAAATTGTCTCTTACCTTAAAACCACTGGTTTTTTTCACATGAAATCAAAGTAGTTTAATATTTAAGATCCTTCTGTCAGTCTGTAAAGTGCAAATATCAAATAAGGCAATATTTTGCAAAACAGTGAAAAATTAACTGTTAAAGCCCTTCTGCCAGAAACATATACGAGGGCCCTTCCACTGGACATCCAACAATATATTATGATATCATACATACCGATGCTATTTCCTGAGCTCTTTGGATATGTTTATGAAATTCAGCACTTACACTTGATTTTGCCTGCATGAAAGGAAATGATGAATAATCATTCTAATATCTTTTTGATTAAAATTAGGTCAGTTACTTACCTTCATTTGGAATTGTCCTGTTATATTTGTGGACATCTTGTTGGAAATGTAGCTGAAATTACTTTACAGAAATAGTAACATAACCACTTGAAACTCTTGACTATCACATTACAAAATTAAACTGATAAAATGTTTGTATTTATTACATTCAATTTTTTTCAAAAAGCCAGTGATGTTATTGATAAAGCTGAAATACACAAAACTACCATTTACATGGAATATTTACTGTATAAACACTGTATTCAGGGCTAAAAGAATCAGATTCTACATCACACAAGCCTATGGTAGAAGTTCATCTGAGGTGTCAAGGGAGAGAGCCCTGGTATTATGAAAAACAAGTAAGAGAGGAATTGGTATACCTGATCATTTTGTTTCTTCTTCTGTTTATTCCGATCTGCCACAGCTTTTCTCCTTTTCTTTCTGGAATGAGCACTCTTGTTTGCCGCTGTATGGTGATGGTGGTGATGATGGTAAATGTCTTTTTCCTTGAGCTTGTCTTTTCTTTCCATTTTCTTCAAATTTTTACTGCAAAAAGAGAAATGCTCCTAAATTAGATCAATTTTGCATTAGACACTCATGCACTCCTTGCCTGATAGTTTCATGTCAACTGCCAAATGTGTGACCTCAACACGTCAACATTTTGTCTTTTTGCCTCATTTTTGTCATAACTTGTGACCTACATTGACAGTAAAAATATGTCAAAAGTTCCAGTTAAGGCAATATTCAAACTACGTTATATTAAGAGTGGTCTACAAAGGTTTTGTCTGTGTTGTGCTGTGAGAGTGTGAGTGTGTGTTGTGTGTGTGTGTGTGTGTGTGTGTGTGTGTCGATGTGAGTGTGAGTGTGTGTGTGTGTGTGTGGTGTGTGTGTGTGTAGTGTCCGTGTGTGTTGTGTGTGGTGTGTGTGTGTAGGTGTGTATGTGTGTATGCTGCTGTGTGTGTGTGTGTGTGTGATGTAATGTGTGCTGATGTGATGTGTGTGTGTGTGTGTGTGTGTGTGTGTGTGTGTGTGTGTGTGTGTTGTGTGTGTGTCGTGTGTGTTGTGTGTGTGTGGTTGTTGTTTGTTTTGTTTCTACACCAATCTTACGTAAGCTACATTTCTCAAGTCACACAAAGTCAGTTGTGATTCTAAGTATTACAACAAGCCTGGTAAATTCAAGTATCACCTGAAATTGCTGTCAATGTGTTTGTCAATGAATGAATTCAAATAGAAGTCTGAAGAAATTTATTTCATATTATTCCAAAAAAATCAAAGCTATTGTCAGATTGGACATTTTTATTTTCTAGCATGGGCGAAGTCTTTGTTTGATATCGAACTCTCTGACGGGAATTTCAGGGAAAGCCTACGTTAAGGGGAAGTCTACATTTGATAATTATCAACCATCTAAATTGGAGGAACCCTATGTTTGATAATTATTCAAACTCTTGATGGAAGCCCATGTTGATAATTAATCAAACGGCCTATGATGGGCAAGCTTATAAGTATTGATTAATTATCAAAACGCCTAAATATGGGAAGCCATACGTTTGATTATTATCAACCTGACAAGAAATTCCATGTTTGATAATTACCAAATCATCTACTGGAGGACCCTACGTTTGATGATTATCAAAACTCTTTGATCTTCTGAGCAAAGCCCATGTTTGATAGTGTATCAAAACCCTATGATGCAAGCGCTCAAAGTTTGAAATAATTATCAAAACCCAATGCATGGGAAGCGCTATGTTTTGATTTATTTTCATAACTGACAAGAAATCCATGTTTTGATAATTACCAAACCCGATCTACTGGGAGACTGCGTTCGATTATTATCAAACTCTGACAAGCACACAATCCATGTTGAATATTACCAAACCATCGCTACTGGGAGGCTACTGTTTGATAATATCAAACTCTATTGCATGAGAAGCCCATTTGTAGTTATCAAACGCATATGATGGCAAGCTCAAGCTTTGAAAATTATCATAACGCCTATGCATGGGAAAGCTACGCTATTGCATTATTTATCAAACCTGACAAGAGAATCAAGTTTGATATTATAACCATCTGCTGGGAAGCCTACGCTTTGATAATTATCAAAACCTTACTGAGGGGGAAGCCTACATTTGATAAATTACTGCATAACCCTCTTATAGGAAGCCCACCGTTGATAAATTATGCAAACCCTTTTATAGGAAGCCAAAGTTGCATAATTTATCAACATTTGGGCGAAGCCCGAACGTTTTGATAATTACTAAAACGCTGCTGTTACGAAGAGCCGCACATTTTTAGCATTTTTTTGTTTTGAATT
>JZLH01S0007238.1:48245-63990 GCA_001188425.1 Eucidaris tribuloides
GGGAACACTTGAAAATGCCTCAAGAACCAAATGAGTTGAAATGTATACCAACTATACACTAACTGGAGTGGATCTCCCAGCTGGAAGGATTTGTCTGTAATTTGTTTACTTGAGGAGAATCAAGCATGAACATACTAGTATTTTATTTTTATTCGGGGATGATAAAAATAAGACCCATAGAAAGCCACACAGCAAGTTTGCCTGCCACAAGGGACAATAGACATTAGTTATTCTAGATTGAGTCAATGTTTGACTACAAGATTTTCTACAGGATAATCCTGGCATAGTTTACTTGATTCTAGAGTAGTTTCAGCCCAAGTTGAGGACTTCCCCCAATCATGTCATTTACCTTTAACAGGGAACAGTTGGATTCCCACCACTCCCTGGGAATAACTAAGAATGTGATGGAGAGCAAGGAGAAGAATGACACAATCAAAACTAGGTTTCAGAGACAAACAGCTGTGATTAAAGTTGACAGGGCTCATTGTTTATGGGATGGAAACTTTAGAAAAATACAGAAAATATATCAATCAATTTAATGAAAATCATTCAAAATGAAATTAAAAATTCAGGAAATCTATCAATTTGTGGTAATGTATATATTCTGTTTTGTATCAAATGTTTGAGATACAAGTACTGCCATCAATTAACTAAAATCAAGATGGCCCATCCCCCAAAAGCAAAATAATGCAAGTACCTGTTGGGCAACTCAGTATGTATGCCTATTTATGCATATCATGTTGTCCTCCAGAAGAGACGAAGAACATATTGTAATAAGACAAGTCTACATCATTTGACACACTGCACACTTCAAGTAACAACTCCCAACATTTGTTTTACAAGTTGAAATATAGCATTGAGTTATTTTAATAGTCTTTGCCATGAGGAGAAGGTCAGACAGGCCTTCTGATGGCTCCTTCTCCAGCAGGCTGAATTCTCACAGCTTTTATCGCTGTGAATGATGATGGACACAGTTTGGCCAAGTACATCACTGAGTTAGCACGAATGTGCGGCTGCCTGCCCACAGCACATCTGGGAAAAATTACAGTTATGAAATAATCATCCAACGTATTGACAGATGAAGTGCCACTGCTAAGGTGCTTTGCGAGGGGCAAATGAAAACTTTGGAGGTTTCTTGAAGCTGAAATTGAACCTGATGGCATGATGTGAATGATGCCTTCCTTCCTCGATGTATAGTATTCAACCAATTGATTCCTGTAACCAGATCACCTCTGTGGGAATCAGGTGGGTATTCCCCCCCCCCCCCAAATGAAAATAAACCACAACCCTCGTCTTATGAATTGATAAGTTAATCAACAGAATCATTATTCCACTAAAATTATGTTACCATGAAAATAATCATTTCATTTCTCCCAATGCGAGAGCTTCAAGGGGCTAAGTGACATTGTATACCCCTACGGGTATGTACCCCTTCAAATCCTGTTGAGAGTTCCACCCCAGTTCTCTCGTTCAAACCGTACCACTTTTAAATTTACTCCGACGGGCCCGATTACAATAATTACAAGTTTAAAAAGATTTCACTGTATACATGTATTAAAATGATTCACACATGTAGATAGATTTAAAGAAAATATTCATTTAAATACATAACTTGGAATTCACAAATAACTCAGATTATTTGGTAGCAATGCAGTTAGCTGCGAATGAAGGCCAATAAAAGCATTACCAGTTTCATTTCCTCTGGACAGCACACAACCAATTACAAGCTGTGCATGCAACTCCACCATTGCACAGCAGGTGTGTACTTAAGAATCAGTTTATGTATATTAAACTTGAATATTATATCAATCAGTTGTCTGAAAATATTAACCTGACAAAAACCACAATCTCTCCATAAAATAACTTTATTTCAAAGTTAATTAATCTTTGCATATTTTATAAACTCACAATATAGGAGTATGTAATTTGTAAATTGCTGACTACTTTTTAATTGGGGAAGCAAAGGAAAAAAAAAAGATATTTAATTTGTTACAAGTATTATGCATTGGGATGTGGTTATAAGAGTTCGACAGCTATTGGACTGGGTATGGTCAACAGTAATGAATTCTGATTAATAGCTTCAGATGTTAATACTTCTGAGCTGCTAACCCAAACTAAAGTAGCAAGGTGGAAACTGAGGACGAACTACCAGTATTACGTAAGTGTGTACTTGCAAGGACTGGAGCCTTAGCAAATATTTCTAATGCAATACCAAAGTCAAAACTTGTGACAGAACAGATTGATAAGTCTGGGATTAGGAATGGATTTAAATTTTGCTATGTGTGGCATTAACCTTTTTTTTAATATGATTTCATAATATGATCAAGACATGCTTGCTAATCAATGTGTACTTTGACTGTTGAAGGTGAAGTTGTGGTTATGTTGCCACAATTTTTTCCTTGGAATGACATTTTGAAATTTGAAAGCATATTTTACGGCAAAATACATGATGTTTTACAAATGGTGCTCAATTAAAATTTAAAGATGGTTTACAAGGCAATGACTGACTCCAATATCATGAACACGGTTAATGTTTTAACAGATAACATTAGGATTAAATTAGAAGGGCTGGTAAGTATAAAACAAGTTTCAAGATTAAAAAAGTAGGTCGGTATCACATTCTTCCTGAATGTATCATAAAGGTGTCAGAACATTAATGTGATACGGATATTTACTATGTGCCGAAAGCATGAGATTTTTGTAAGAGACTTATTACTGGTAGACTGCAGAATGAGGATAAAGCCGATAGCCCCCCCCCCCCCATGAAAATTCTAGGCCACAATGTTATCAATATTTACCATCCACAAATTCATGTGTATAATAAAACATGCAGGTTATGCCAATATGTGTTAGTACTGGTAGTGATTGGCAAAGGCTAGGAAACTAGCTACCACAATGGAAGACAGGTTGTTATCAAAAGGAGGAGAGGGGCGTGGGAAGGAGGGAGTATTCAAGGAGAAAGGGTAGGTAGTAGTGGTAAGAAGAGAGGAGGGAAGGGGAGGAAGAAGGAGAAGGGAAAAGAAGAGAGAATGGAAAAACAAGGAGAAGGGAAAGAGGGGAGAATAGAAGAGGGATAAGGGAGGAAGGTAAGAAAAGATGAGGGGAGAAAAGGATGGGAGGGGAGGGGAAAGATAGGAAATAAAGCAGTGGACAGAAGAACAAGTGGGGAGCATGTTTACAGTAATCACTGAACATCAAGTCTAGTCACAATGATTAAGGTTTTGTATGATTCTACAAAAGGAAAACAATAAGATGAATTACAATATAAGAAACCCTCCCTATTAAATTTATATCAACACGCGGCAAAGAAGGTTCTACTCAGATGTTGAAGTTTAATAAAAAACAATTCCACAGAGCGACGGAACAAAAGAGAAGAAGAAGAAAAAAAAAGAGAGAAGAAGGAAGAAGGAAAGAAGAGAAAAACGAAAAAGAGAGAAAAGAAGAGAGAGAAAAAGAAGAGAGGAGAATAGTAGTGTTGTAGTGGTAGCTTAGTAGTAGTAGTATGTAGTAGTAGTATGTAGTAGTAGTAGAAGAAGATAGAAGAAGTATTACAGCTTAGTAGTATTTAGAAGAATCAACGACTCGTGATAATTCAAATAATTTACCTTTAAACTTTAAACATTTTTAAGAATAAACAGGTGTTGCTTGTTTATGCTTCTTATAGCACCTTTGTACAAACAACTACTGAATAAACAATTTAACTTTAACTAGAAAGTAGTTCTGGAATATTGAATTATTTGGTAATGATGTTGTTCTAAATGTACCATGCAACGATTGTGGTGCTTACCTTTTTTTCTGCTCTTTCTTCTTCTCATATGGCACCTGTTTCTTATTTCAAGTATGTTACACTTTAAATTAACCATGTTATTCATGTTAGATTTTGTTTTAAAGTGTTACATGTAAGTAGTACCATTTGCAATGTGGTCATGACTGATACTTAAATAAGATTGGAGGGATGGGCTGCTGTAACCCTTATATTCCAGATCACCAGTTTTTTTGTTTTTTTTTTTTGGGGGGGGGGGGTTCAAATTGGATGACAAGTGTAAATGCAATTTGTAACAGTATTGTTACCCCCAAAAAGGAATTTCAAGCCCTGATTTAGTAACCCACACACCAACTTATATCACACAGGAATGCATGCAAAGAGCGTGGTATGATGCTTGATTCAATTTGAATTTTTATGGGACAATATTTTCATGAAAACTGACTTACAATATCACAAAGGTTAAGATTAATGTGAATCTATACATTATCAATGTATTTACTTGATGACCTCATTTTTGGGTGTGCAAATCAAAAACACAAATTGTTTAACAATTAAGATTTGGATTAAGATTCTTTTCTAAAGCAAAGAAAAAAAGTGGATGTTGTATTAAAGATTAACCTATGACTCTCTCAGGCTAAGTGGCTTAAAAAGATATATTCTATTCTATTCTGTTAACTGACTATCATTTCTACTGCAGTACCTCAGACACCAACACATTCCTGTCTAGTGACAGACAGGACCCAAAGTTCAATAGGTATTCTTACCACTGGTCAAACAAACGTATTTGGATTACAAGACAAATATTATCTTAGCCAATACTTGGGGGTGGCTTCATGATAGCAAGTGGATATCTATTGACTGATAACTTATTTAGACATAAAGGTATGAGAAGATATATATCCGAGTAACCAGAAGGCAGAAATGTAAGGAATAAAAAAGAAATATGCCCACTAGTCAAATATTTCGGATTCTGCCCGGAGTCACTGAAGAGTAAACATGAACTGACAGTTCCTATTAATACAAACTACTGGAATTTCTTGAATTCAACTTGTTTTGTTTAACTTGAATACTGTGTTAGTTCCTGAGAAAAGTTTGAGTAAAATATGTCTGCAAAGTTTAACCCACCCCCTTTCCCCCATTCAGTCCCAAATGACACTAAATTATTGACACCATATTCAAAGATTTTGAATTGATGACAGTGGAATGGTTTGAAAATGTACACACAGTGTACCCCTGACTGATGTTATTTAAATGTTTCAATTATAACTTTTTCCATGAACTGGCAGTGTTCTCTTTTACTGATATCTGAGTTTGAGAAAAACAAAACTATATTATGGAGGGGAAGCACAAAATAAATGCTGTAAATTCTGGATACATGGAAGTGCATACTGAAACAAAGTGTTAAAACTTTACTACCACAATGTTAACCAATGCTTTTGACTGCCCTTACATAGGTAACTATTACATAACCTTTGAAAACTGATAACATAGTAATTAAAGGTATGGAAACAGATAAACATACAGAGTTACAGAACACAAAAACATGCTGGCACACAAAACATAACACTGTATTACCAGTCCATATGAGTTGAACCTATGTACATAAATACAGCATTACAGATTAAACATCCAAATGCTCCTTGTTAGCAATTTTTTCTCATGTCACCAATGTGTCCTCCAGACATCCATTAACACACTTGACCAACAGAATAAGACAAACATAAGTATTAAATTTATCATGTGTCATTTCAGCGAAGCTAACACAGTTAACTGGCTGTCCTTTGTGGTTATTGCTGTAATATAAATCATGGTCAAGTAATCTATTCTGAATGTACAGTGAAACATCTATGTCAAGGCTAATATTCAGACACAGAATTAACTGGATTTGGTTTCAAGTTCCAGCAATAATTCAAGCAACCATCAAACAGGGTTTCATCAATCTACAAGGAGTTTAGTGGAATTAGGAATACTTGTTTTTGAAGGTAGGCACTGACATTCAAACTGCCTGTGACATGTCAAAAGCTGATTTCTCATACAGTTTTTTTTTTCAATCTGTTGACTGGTTACAGCCTGATAGATCAAAGGACTGATAAACAGAAAAAAGCATTTTTCCTTTCTCCACCTCCACATTTTGGATAACATGCTCTCCTTAGATCCCAACCCCAAAATGTCTCAGACACCATACTAAATGTGGTATCCTAATCACGGCAAGATATATTGTGGAGTTTGATGGAGATATGGAGCGGTTATATCATCTTCCCAACCCCACCCAAACCCCAAACCCCAAAAACAGATGTAAAAAGGTAAACTTTTATGCATTCAAGATACAGCTACCCCTAGCAACAAAAGACAGTCCTCAATATAATGAAAATGATTTAAATTTGGTGTTTAATACATTCTTTATACTCCCCAGTCCTAGATATATCTTGGACAAAACAATGGACTCATGAGCATCTTCTTGATTTGCAAATGTAAGGGAAATTATCAGTTCAGGTATATAAAGTTGAAGGAAAAATTTGATAACAATGCAGATGATTTGATGCCAATTGCCATCTTTTTCACCAATGTGAGTTTCCCTCATGAACATCTGCTACAATTCCCATGAGTATGATTCACAGAATAGTCCATAACACCACAACACTTATCAGGTGAACCTTATATCCTACTGATTTTTTTAAGCTCAATGGATTAAAAGATCAATATTTTTCTGGGAGGGGGGAGGGAGGGGCTGCTGAAAACTATGTTCAGTTCCTTTTTCTCTATTGTTGCACTCAATGTTACAAGATAAAAGTTTTAGCTTTATGAGTTGCTGGGAAAAAGAGTTCTTTTTGGCACTCTCTGACAGAACAACATCCTCATTACAGCCTTGTCCCCACCATTTTCTTCTTTATGATTAAATACTTTCTATCTTCTTTTCAATCACTTCAGTCCAGATATTTCCGTAGTAGCAGGACTTGTAGCAAAGGCACAACTTTTCTGTATGTTCAATGGCAAAGTTCTCTTACACAAAATGTATATTTTTGCTCAAGCATTTAGCATGAGGGGGGGGGGGGGTCAGATTATACATGCAGACAAGGTACACACTTGTCCGGAAGTCAGGATCCAATCAGGAAGCTGTAAAAGTCTCTCTTTACAGCTCTCCTCATCCAATAAATCCGCATAATGGATCTATGTTATGGAACAGAGTTTTCCCCTGAAACTGAATGTGGCCATTCAGGATCCATTTAAGTGAGTTATATAACTCACAGACCATGAGAATGACTTGCAAACAGGCCGCCTATACATTCTAACAATGCCCTGATGCATATATATTGCCCCTGTATACTAATTTCAACAATAGTTATAAAATTGAATCTGCGCGAGCTTTTCGGTGTTCAGTGTTTTAAACAAAATATTGCAGTCTTCACAAGCCAAAATCTTCTTTCAAATAATAAGCGAAAAGTTATTATTCTTTAGTAGCGTTATTTGTTTATGCTTTGTTGTTTATTAGATTTAAACTAACAATCATGAAATGAAAACCACCAACGAGTTGTTTCTCTCTTTAAATTGAATGAGAGATGTTAATAGGTAGCGTGCTGACATTTGATATAACAGGACCATCTCTGTCAATAGCATTCTAATGCAAACAGTTGTGCCTGTGCTGGAGGAAGGCCTTCGTCTGAACTCGATAGGAAATTTAGCATCTGTATTATGACGTATTTTTGGCAGTAATCATTACAATTGCTCTTATTTATTTATTTACGTTTAGTTAGTTAGTTAGTTATGTATTCTATTTAGTTAATCATAATATCATTCATTCTATCATTTGTACTTGAAAAGAATCAAAATTACACAAAGGTAGGTCCTTATATTATCCTTCCTCTTTAAACATTTGCATTCCATGCTGTGCCTGGCAGAATGTCATTGCCCTAAGCATAAATGTTGTTTTGTCTCTAAAATCTGAAAATAAAGAAGCTTATTCCATAAGGACCTCACAGATCATAATACTTCATGCAGAATAAGCTCATGGTTTTCCAACTGTTAAAGCCAATTACTGTTAACGACATTCTGCAGCGGGCACAACAATTTATTCATTCTTGCGTCAACTGTCAATTCTCCATTCTATCGTGTTATTTTTTTACACAAACATGTAACGAGTTAACTTCTGATAAATTCTGGATTATACATTTCAAATATCATTTCTTACAAACCTTTTTTATATGACACCGTGAACAACACTGCTGCTCAGTTCATCATATCAAGTAAAGCATTTATACTCACAAACTTATCTTACCAATTTCTGTTTATATTATTCAACTTCTGCACACCTAGTTCTTAATCGAATCACACAAAAACACTGAGAGTTTATCCTGTATCCCTTATCATTGCTATAACAAGTGGATATTGCCAATAAAACACTAGGTGGGAGTTTACTGTTGTTGTCACAGACATTCATCTGAAATTCTTTTTGGAGAGTGTCAGAAATTCACACCGCCGAACCACAAACGAATGCATAGAATGGTCTAAAGATAATAAAAAATAAGACGTTGTGGTACTATCAACTAGACAAAGTAGAAGCCACAACATATGTAATCACACCCTTTGTCCAATGACGCTAATTGATTCATTTTAAAAGTCAAGGATTCTCACTCTGCCAGTAACAACTTGGCTATTGATTAAGTCACGATCCAGTTCTTGCCCAGATATTACGATCATACACTTGCTGTGAAGGCAAACATCTACCTCATCGAATGAATGCATGAACTAACACAAAATTGCAACAGATGCATGATTAATTGCCGTGGCAGTACGTCGTCTCTTTACTTGACATAACTCATATTCACTACTGCCCCTCCATCACCCCACCCCACCCCCATATTAAGTAACATGGAAATATTTCTTTTCCTTTGGTGAGCGTAATCTTGTTGAATTCTCTTCATCTCCACTCCATCCTTACCCAGAAATATTTATCCTATCAGAAATGCTTTCTGTAACCCGCTGACTACGAGGTTCTGTAAATCCCCATAGACTTTGTACAGGGCCCATCCGGTTCCCGTAAGCACGGGTTAAAAAAAATGATTCTCATACACATTATGTAATCTCATAGTACCTAGATTGCAAAATCACCCTAAAACAATTATTTGCAAACACACCCCTGATCTTCCAGTCTTTTTATCCTATTGGTCACAAATAGATTCCGTTCTATCCCTAAAAGAATTTTCAACTGTTACTAGCAATCTTGTGCCCTTCGACTTTCCATGAACTTCTAACATACATTGTACCCATAACTGACATTTGTTAAATTGGTACGACTTGTGCACAAAGAAAAATAGATACGAGCATGATCCAAACATTTCACAGGTGACCTGCGTGGGTCAATGGCGTATTTATACCCGGCTCAATGAATCTTTCATCTATCTTTTGCTACGTGACAAGATGAATTGCTCTCTTTTTGTATGGAGATCCAAAAGTGTCATTTATGGCTAGGTACATTCTGACAGAAAAAAAAAAATCACTAACTGGAGCAGATTTAGACAGAGTTCCAGTGATTTCACACACCATTATTTCAGTCAAAGAATGATACTTGAGTATATTGTCACATTACACTGACTCCTATTGAGAATCCAGTTTCTAAAAAAGTTGGTAAATAACGCTCAATTCACGCAGAAAGTAGGCCACTTATTGAACGACTTATTGATAGAAACTGATGAAGCAGCATTATGGACAAAATGCCTTTATTGGCCAAGTACTAGACTATTTTTATCTGATAGCACAAAGAAGAATCCAATAATAACTTAGATTTCAACCATTCATCTGAAAACTTTTTTTTAGCATTTTATGCCTTGATCAATCAAACTATTTCTTAAAGAACTATACATGAAACTTATGTCAAGAACTTTAATTGCATATTAAATTAACTGCTTAGTGTGTAGTGTTGCACGACTAAGTTGCCAAAAGTCGGAGTCTTGACTTTCGTTGAGGAGTTGCGACTCCGACTCTAGAAACGCAAGAATCGACTCCATGTAATCACATATGTATGCCATACCAGTCCAAATATCGATGACAATGTGTGGGACTATGACAGAAAGTCAATTTTTGAATGATCATAATCACAGTTGAACAACATAAGTTCAAAATAATTTGCAACATGAATTTACAATACTGAATAGTCATTGTATAGACTGTAGTTTGCTTCTTTTCACCCACTGATCATACCGACAGAATTGAACGCAGAGAGTCGGCAAATAGTCGGAGTCGCGACTTTTGATCAGCGACTAGTCGACTCCCCCAAATCCTGGAGTCGTGCAACACTATTAGTGTGCACCTCTGAAACTGTATCACCCACTACACGTTTTATTGTGCCTTCCTTTTGTGATATACTTGAACAATTGTACAATATTTCTTTATATTCCTTAAAAATGAGGAACAAACTATGTATGCTTGCTTTTGAACATGTCAAGACCATCTGATTGATGACTGCCTCAATCACTTGAAATTGAGAGAAAATAAATAAGAATCAGTGCTCATGCAGTTATTTATGTTATATGGGTTATAATGATACCAAATTGGCATGTAAAGTTATATCAAACAGTTTACAGCACACAACTTTCTGTCAATATGTCAATACTCCATCATGTTCACAATTCATATCATGAAACACCTTCTAATTCTAATATGGATACCACACGTACCACATATTCAAGGAGTTTTTTGGACTATGAACCCTTGTTTAGATAAATGCCTGTTAAAAAACTATCCACTTTGGCTGGCGGCATCTTTATTGGATTAAATTCACAATAGCTCATGATCCATGTCCTTGAAACCACTGTTTGATTTGATTCATGTTACAAAGATAAAACAATTTGTATGTCTTCTCCATTCAACTCATCATTATATGAACAACTTACAGTTGTTACATTTTGCTTCATCTTGGACACTAAATGTTCAATATACAGACCTTATCTGAAGTCTTGATTAATCCTAAAACAAACAGTTATCAAATCAGTTGCATATTCTTACATAACATTTAATACAGTCATCAAGATCTCATTAAAAATTTACAATAAGTACAGAGTCAACCAATCTGTTATTTTCACAACTACGTAATTGGAAATGGTTCAGCATAAGAACGAATGCAATAATTAAAGGGGAAATTTTGGTCTGATAGCAAACTATTTTGGACAAAAGACCCCAAAACATAGAGAAAAGTCATTGAAAGCTTGTATCAAGTCAAATATTTGTGGATTAATTCCTTCCATTCCTTCATGTATGCAATGAATATTTCTTGATGTACCCCTCATGTAAGATTATATATTCTAGCATAACTCCACTACAACCAATCATCTCAGATACTTTAAGGGAAACACTTATGGCTAATGTCATGTAACAACTTAATTTAAAAAGTATTAAAAGCAATGAGTGTTTTTAGTATTGTTCAACTGCTAGTTATTCTGAAGGAAAAAACTGAAAACTGTTGTCCTCTTTAACTGCTGAATGTTTTCTGTGAAATTTCACGCATTTTCTGCATAACAGGAAACTCTGATGTCTACCAGTTTTTATGCACATGGTCTGTCACTGGCATTCAAGCATGGAACCCAATTTTTCTGTTTACTCTCTCCCACTGTCTACTCCCCAGAGGGCAAGTCCAACGATTATGGAGTCAATTGATACCCATCCACCCTCACCTTATCAGGTCAACCATAGTGGTTACCTTGGGCATCAGTGATATCCCCCCAAAATGGCTTTAGTGACTAGCCCAATTCTTGCTCCCCTACATTTCTATCTACTCAAAGTGCCTGCTCTGTCACCATAACTGTTTGAGGTGGAGGCAGAGGTGCAGAGGGGCACTGTGCCCCCCCCCCCACAAAAAAAATGGATAACCTGCTATGTTACAATACATACACATATGGGAAGAAGCCAAGGTATGTAGCAAGCTTTCATGAAATACAAAGAAATATGAACAAAGTACAAGAAAACTTACAGTCTAATGATATAAAGTGACAGTCTAACTTCATTCTTCAAGTTGAAAAGTATGATAGACCTTTAAAAGTAAGTTTTACATTTTTGTATTTCAATATCACTTAAAACCACATAAAATAAATCAATCTCATGCACTCACTAGTTTACACTATGTAAAATACAAAATATAGGCCTATTTCTGGAACCCAACATGCCAAAACTGTTTTGCACTGCAACTGCCACATGTTTTGATTAGCACCATCCCACCCCTCCTTTACATTATGCCATCATGCACAATGACCAGCATACGACACAATAGTAATCCACGCAAGAATGAACGATTCAGGCAAAAGATGTTGTGCATTACCCCTCCCCAACCTCAAAACTTAAAATCATCCTGTATAAACAGATAAAGTAATTAAGATACTGCAGTCTCTTCAAATATTTCTCAGCTGATATCATTGTCATGGTTCAAACAAGGGGTGGCTGAATAGAAGTTTGTTCAGAAGTTCCAAAAACAACACATGCCATTTTGATACTTATACTTCTTACATGTATGCAAATACAAGCTTCTAATTTGAGCTGCAGGCTTTCCTTGGGCGGGCCAACATTGAATGATATCATCCTATTATCAAATTAATGCACGATTTCTTCACTTTCATCACATCAGGCCAACAGTGACATATAACTGCAATTCTTTTTGTGGAGGGAAGCCTTACAGGCAGGTCGTGTCAGTTCACTGATGAACAAAGTCAGCATGCTTTTAGTCCACAGATCATGCAGAACTGAAGTCACAGGGATTTTACCAAGCTTTTGATTTCTAAAGGCCTATTAGTGCTAATTTATTTGCATTCAGATGACACACAATGCTAGTCTCATTTATCTGTTTCTTTTGTTTGTTAGCACGTACATGCATCTTTTTCAACCAGAGAATATGTGGACAATCTCTACCACTGCTTATGTTTACTCATAACTTGTCTCGATTGCTTTTCATTATCAAGTCACTTGTTTTGCTCAAATTGATCCTAATGGATTGTTACCAAGACTTGTTTTCATAATAAAACTTAAGATTCTCTTGGTCTAAGTTCCTGAGCAAATTTTAATATTCTTTTTAGATAAAATCAAGTTTAATAGTTGACTTATGCCATCGTGTATGAAATGCTTATTTCTACTCTTATCATTTTTACAATAAGTGTGACTTATTCATGACACATACACTATTGTGTAAACTAGATCAGAATGAACAGCATGTCACACATGCATGAACACACTGTGACAAAATTAGGGACCTGGGATCATGTGAACCCAAACAGGACCCTTTTACAAAAGAGATCAGAAGCCTACCACCCCCTTTTTGTTGAAATTGGTTGCCATGGTCACTCAGACAAATGTAAGAATGGTTATTGCAGGTTACAAAAGTATCTTTTATTCACTTTCAGCTTTTTACATCATGTCTTTTCAGAAATGTGCCATACCAATTGATGCTGATATGATTTTTAATAAATGGTTCACTGCATTCTGAGCAGGTAATATGGTGAGGTTGAAGTTGCACTTTTAATTAATGAGTGGCATGTATACTGTATGCTGTATTATGCAGCATGATTTGAGCAAACATGAGATATAAAATGTCTTCATAGCGGACCTCCAGTATGTGGGCCGAGAAAAGCATACATCGCACAAAGACACGGTCTTTTTTTTACATTGGGCAAGTTGGGTGGTTAGTATGTACAGCAAATTTTATATGCAGATACTTGCAAAAATATATAATCCAACACTCAAATATGCTCTATGGCATGATTAAACTTAGGCGTATCTCCTCTTTTCATTTCTCTTCCCTTTTGCATTTGAATATCTTTGAAGAATCTTTTTCTGAATTTCACTACTGACTTTTCATTTTTTTCCCCTAAAATTCAGTCACGCATGTGTATGTAAAAAAATGACACAACACCAGGAAATCTTTTCAAGTTGTTCCTCCTCCCTCTCCCTACTGGCCGAAGTATCATCCAAACAACAGCCACTCTACCCTAATTACAATGTGATTCCAAGGTCACATTCCATTCACACACAGATACACAATGGATAATGCGCACATTATGATCCCAATAAAGACTTCAATTCTTGATAATTCAGACTCCAAAAGTTGGTGCCATATATCTGTGAACGCCCCATCAGAATGTCTGTGAAAAACATATCAGGTTTCGAGACGTACAAGAAATGACCCATTTTTCTAAAATACATTAATTTTAAATGCTTCCATTCCTATTATCAGGGTTGTCACTAAAAGGGGGTGTGCGACATGCAGGTGTCAAGCCCCATGCAATATTTCCATCTGCCTATTTATAATTGATGTTGACAAATTCTGATGTTTGAGAAACCTTTTACCCCTGCTTGTCACTTTGTAGGAAACCTTGTATACAAATAAAGCTTAATTCTGGTCCCCCCCCCCCCACGAAAATATTAAATCATAGCAATGCCCGTCTATTGTGTACATGCATTGTGAAGCATTGGTATATACGCTCCGAAAAATACACCAGGAAGAGTGGCTCCATTTTGGAGCACATTAAAGCATGCTCTTATGAGCCGACAATTGACACAATTACCTATGAAAAGTACATGCCTCATGAGACATGCTAGAGAAAAAAATTGGGCCTGAAAAGTTGTACACAAACAAGTGCACAATGAAAGGGGAGAAATGTGTCAATGAAATAGTGAAAATCCTTGCAGAACTTAGAACTCCAATAAATCAACATTTATTTACACTACGACCACTGATGCACTGCATGCACCACAACTACTTGAATTTTGACAAGATGTCTGTAAATATTTTGATATACATGTACCTTACTGCTTCAATTTACCATTAATCCATCTGTTTGGAGAAGAATGATTTTCACATGCACAAACATCAACATGGATGGAAACACTGAAGATTTTGTGTTCGGTCACGCCTTTGTCCCCTTTGTCCTCTCTCACAAATTCGCAACGAAAACCGCTCGGAAGGTCACAGAGGGGACACAATTTGGAGCTGCATATTTGGCTTTCATGTCTTCTGAATTACCCTTGCCTCATCACAAACTAGATACTACCAAAAGGATTTCACTAAAAATAGAATCAATTTGCTACTTCACAAACTATGAAGTGGGATCATAATGAAAGCAGAAAAAGTCCATTATTCAGAAGTGATAAATGACATGACAGTGTGGATCAGACTTTAGTGCATGTTTGCTTGTTAAGAATGTACATTATGAGTTCACGGACGGGCATGGGTACAGAAGAGCACAAGCACACAACAGTGTAACAAATCATTCAGCCTGCTCCAATTTCAATATAAGAATTATAGGCACAGTGTACATCAGGAGTCAGGCTACTGTATTTACTCTTCTTTTTGAATTTATGAAACCTAATGAAACATAGAAACAAAATTTCTTGTCCACAATGTTATGAAGGTTTTACAATATCTGAAGAGGTACTTGAAGATGTCAGCAGAATAATCATATTCTCACTCTTCACAATCATGAGGGAAAATATAACAAAAAACACATAACATTTTAATGTTTCGAAGTGACTAACTTCATCTTCAGTCTGAAAATAATACAGAATTGTTGGTCATCATGAGGGATTTTGTTTGAAACACTTTGTTTTAAATTGATGTTTCGAATCATTTTGCCTTGCAAATTAACTTTGTTTTCAGACTGTTGGGGTTGGTGCCTGTGCCTAGTATCATTTCAAAAACTCATCAAAAGTTTGCCTTTAGATAATAGTGTAATATGTTTGTACCCAATGTTGTTCTGGACTCATATTACCCTGCCTTTTTGTCAGCTTGGTTGTTGTCAGCTTTGGTCATCCAAACCTGACAAAGGACCTGGGTCTCTTGATTTATTTTGTACTTCTTCTATCATGGCTAAACGGAAAAAAAATTAAGATTATTATATATTTCATTACAACTTGTTTTACTAACTAGCATTAACTTTTGATAGAATTAGGGACTTAAGGGATCACATTTAACTTGTTTGAATGAGCTCAATGCCACCACCCCCCCCC
>JZLH01S0007238.1:89794-106374 GCA_001188425.1 Eucidaris tribuloides
GGCCCTGTCTGTCTTATCGACACTTATGTTCACTCTCATGCTGTTAGGGTAGTATTCAAGGCCTTCAACTGTCCTACCATTTCCTACTTTTTGTAAAAATTGTCTAATTTTCACATCTTTCCCTAGAAATCCTTATTCCTACTTTTTTTATTTGTCAAAAACCCTTGTGATAGGTTAATATTTATTTAGAGTCTGAGTAGTCTTTACAAGTTTGTTGCTGAACGTACTTGAACTAGTCATCATCACCTTTTTGTGAAGAAAAAATTTGTTGCGGCGATTTAACTTTTCCGCCAATCTTACATCCCCCCCCCCTCCCCCCCCCCCCCTCCCCCCCCGCATATTCCGCATGTTTCATTTCTTGCTGGGTTACTACTCAAACGCTGCTTATTAATATTCCTCTTTCTCCTACTTTGCGTGGTTTGATTCTACTTTCTCGTACCTATTTGGAAAATTTTCTTCATTTTCTCTTACTTTTTCAACCAAGCAGAATTTGAAGGCCTGAGTATTAATCTTTACAAGTCATTGTGCCCTCAATTCTTATATTGACTGTTACTCGGACAAATTTTAATACGTAAACTTTGATGGACATCTTTTAATAGATCCAGATTGCGCAGATATGACCTGGTGTACCATTCCAGGAACCCTCTATCCCCTCCCCCTGAGGATCATTCCCACCAAGTTTGGTCTAAATCCATTGATGTGAATGTGAATTATTCCCATAGGGCCCTATCCCCAAACTTTTGCCCCCCTTACGGGCCAAACAGGGCCACCCTGGGCATTTTCATGAGGAACATTAATTCAGCACATACAGAGGTATCTACACACAAAGTGGCTTAACTAAACTATTTCTGGATCTAGAGAAGAAGATGTTTGAAAACTACCTACTTTTGGCCCTATAGGGCCCTGCCCCTGGGCCCCCAGGGGGCCAGGTATACCATTTGAGAACCCTTGAATCCCCACCCCCTGACAATCATTCCTGCCAAGTTTGGGCCAAATCCAATCATGCATTTTGAAGAAGAAGCTGAAAATGTGTAAAAGTTTACGCACGACGCACGCCGAACGCCGAACGCCGAACGACTAATGACGGACGACGGACAAAAAGCGATCGCAATAGCTCAGGTGAGCTAAAAACCAATGCAATGTTACAAGTTGTGCTTTCTTATATGTACATGTAGACCCTACGGCATACTACTGTCCCTTCTGTACACTGTACATCCCAAATGATCCCTTTTTTTTAAGTAATCAATCACAAAATAATACACTTTGCTGATTTTTATCTACAGGATGAATCACATTTTCTGGGTTACACAAGAAATCACACTGACCTGTATGGTTAGGGTTTGATTCAACCATTCAAAAGTATTTGAATCAATGACAAATGACCACTCCCAGATAGTTTTCTTTTTATCGGATAATAACACAATACATTACGCAATAATCATGGATTGATGAATGAGGCGTGTCAGTACCAGACAAAGACTGTGTCGTCCTCCTGAGAGATTTAGTGTGAAATCGTCCATATAAGATTACTTTATGGAATACTCCTAAAGACAAGGCATTAGGCAAGTCTGTCTTTAACCTTGCCAAAGTTACCAAGTGTGAATAATCCTCAATAATACCAGATCAAGTTCTAAGCCCCATCTTTCCTTACACACTTATGTTTGCAATTGAAGAGATTTAAATTATTATGGATTTTGCATAATGCCTCGTAAATCTGTGGATATACTGGGTATCTTCAAAATTACCACATATTGCTGAAGCTTGCACTGTCCTTGTGCTTAAAATATAATGTATAGGAAAAATTTATATTCTGGTAACTAAAAGTTAACTTGATTGCTTTATCATACTGCCAATCTGGATCTATTAAAAGATGTCCCATCAAAGTTTACGTATTAAAATTTGTCCGAGTAACAGTCAATATAAGAATTGAGGGAACAATGACTTGTAAAGATTAATACTCAGGCCTTCAAATCTGCTTGGTTGAAAAAGTAAGAGAAAATGGAACAAAATTTTCCAAAAGGTACGAGAAAAGTAGAATTCAAACCACCAAAGTAGGAGAAAAGTAGGATATTTATAAGCAGCGTTTGGAGTAGTAACCCCAAAGAAAATGGAAACATGCGGAATATGCGGGGGGGGGGGGGGGGGGGGAATGTAAGATTGGCGGAAAAGTGAAAATCCGCGCAACAAATTTTTCTTCACAAAAAGGTGATGATGATAGTTTCAGTACTTTCAGCAACAACTTGTAAAGACTACTCAACTCTAAATAAATATTAAACCTATCACAAAGGGTTTTTTTGACAAAAGTAGAAAAAAGTAGGAAATAAGGATTTCTAGGGGGAAAATGTGAAAATTACAATTTTTACAAAAAGTAGGAAATGTAGGACAAGTTGAAGGCCTGAATACTACTCCCTACACCTGAGATGAACATAATGTCGATAACAGACAGGGCCACAGAAATGACAAGGGTGACAAGGCAAACTCAACAATCCTTGCGGACCTTGAATCAGTTCTTCTCTTTCTACCCCTCCCTTTTCCACCTGCACTGACCTTGAATCAGTTCTCTTTCTACCCCTCCCTTTTTCACCTGCACTGCAGATGCAGAACTAGATCCCCAGTGGTTCAATGACTGGTCAATGCCTCATCCTTAGTGGTTGATGAGAGGAAAATAGAATCAGAAACAGTTCTGAATTATTAAGAATGAAGTGATTCTAAATTGAAGTACACTCTTCAAGTTTCTTGCTGTGAACATTTCAGAGTAAACTTTTTTCTCACAGAAATTTGTTTTATGACTGTAGGTGTGGGTGTTAATTTTTTTTATCATGGAACTCCTTTGATTCAATGCAACATGTTAAACGCTCTTTAACAGACCATTAAGTTCATCTAACTTGGATATGATGTTATGTTTCTACTGATGTTGTTCCCAAGGACTTGTTTGACTGTTCCCAATCCTGAAATTTCCCTTTTAGGCTTTCTCATTTAGTTTCTTGAATTTGGTTGGGGTATACAAAGGAGATGAGGGGAGAACATAGAATCATCCGCCTACCAGAAGCACGCATGAGGATCATGGCATAAGAAGCTCCTCAACATTCCAAATTTCCCACAAATATTTGACATGTTAACCCTTGAGCTTTTTCGCCAGTGTCATCCCAGTGTGAAGTAAACATCATTATTTTTCATCTGCATTAACACTTTGGAGACGATTTGATTTCACTATAACACATATTTTCCATAGACCCCAACACGAGTTAACTCGTACATAGTCTCCAACAGGTTAAAAGATGGTGTTTGTTCCAAATCACTCTTATCGATGTTGTGGTATAAAATACATGTAAGTAATGGATCAAGAAGAAATCACATCATTTCCATATATGTTTACTAGAAACGACCCTCCAGCTGGTCCTCCCATTCACATTAAATTTACGAGTAAAGTTTTACATCACCTAATAGATAATCAACAGAGCAGTGCTTCCAATTATCAAACTTTTTGACTTTCTATTCAAATTCTCAACATCATTCTCTAATTTCTCTAAATACATTCTTTTTGTAAAGAATCGTGATGAAGTGAATAAATAACACCTGAATTTGTACAAGTTTGCATCATGATATGCAGGCTCCGCAGTCTGCACAACATAACAGTTAAAGCTTTATCTGATGTTGACCCTTAGCAGTTTAAATCAAATTCATACCATGTATTGTTTCACAATAAATTATTTACATGGAAATATACGACAATATCAAGAGGGAAGTGCCCCATGAAACTCTGAAAATTAACAGAACAAAATAGAGTGAAGAGGATGTCAAGTGTGGCTTAGAAACATTCCAAATGACAAGGGACATTTTATTGCTTGATATTGTCAAGCTAAGATGCCAAATTACGCCTACACGTATGTTGTGATTTACAGTTACATGAATGATGATACACACCCCACATCACGCCTACAAGCCATTAAATATACATGTAGAAGTATAATGAGCACAGATGTAACATTTGTAACCTCTGAACGATCATGGGGGACAAACCACAGAATCCTGAGGTTGAATATTTTGTTACACCTCGTTATAAATCATTGACACCCACAAGTCAAAATCCATGTTCAAAGTTGACAGCTCCTGTGCTACATGCACATGTTTCAGACCTGTCCACAATTAACCCACTGCTTCCCAGATTTATACTGATGCTACACCCATTTTTCAGGGAGATCCAGATGTGGGATATGATGCACTTAATAAAAGAATATCGTTGATTTGCACAGGTTACCCTTTTGCTCAGATGTGATCGTATTAAAAACAAATAAAATAAAGTTCAAAATTGGGGGATCTTGTTCTTTAATACCAACAATGAATATTGTAAAGCTAAGCAATTTGCTCAAACAGTGTGTTACATCGTAGTCTGGTCTTCAGACAATGTCTGTTATTTTTACTCACTATTTGCTGAATGTAGTAAAGTTTTTCATAGCAGAGGCTGCCAGAGATGCCACAGGGAGCATTCCAAATTTCCTGAAATCCATGTGTGAGAGAACGGAGCAACCAACCCCAAGGAATAAACAAAGTATATTTATGCTTTTCTCGGACAGGCCCCCAAATTTTGATACAATGCCTTCACAAGCAAAAGGAAATCACTGAAGATCTTTTCCTCTTTTTTGACAAAAATAAATAAAAATCGGTAAATCAGGAACTTTATTGAAATACCCAGAATTCTGGAAAATCTTCTTTTCAGAAAAATCTGGAAATCCAGAAATTTCCCGAAAAGTGCCATCACTGGGCTGCACAGCACTAGTTTAACTTCACTGGTTTGGGTTTCTGAACCTGCTAAGCTTTGATCAGCAGGTATTCAGCTTTCACTAGATGATTGAATCATGCCTGGCAGCCAAACAAGTGTAATGGTCATGTAAAATTCAAATTTAACAGCATTGAATGACACTCTGAGTGTCATTCAATGCTGTTAAATTTGAATTTTACACTCAAATCAATTCTTATTTGGAAAAGACTGTATTTTCCCCCAAAATGACAGTACAGCCCCAAGGTTATGTGAGCTGAAGGTAAAAATATGAATCTTGACATTAAGATTGATTTCAGCTTATTTCAACGGTGAGCTCATTTTTCAGTGTACAAATCACAAATACAAACTTATAGATTAATGGGTTGTTATACTGCAAGTCTGTTGGCAGGGAAACATGTCATGTGACACACTTCCCTGGCCCAACTGCTGTCTGCATGATGATACTGCACTGTCAAATACAGAATAGATAGAACACGTTTTCTGCATTCATACTCACAGCTGGAAAATGGCTTGTTATGTACGTCGTCGTATGGATCTACACAGTTAGAATACTCTGTTGAGCTAAAAATCAGCAAATCAAAAAAAAAAATTCTATCACAGTGACTGAACCTCACCAAACCAAAGGGGGCAGATTTATATATTTGTTGAAAGTTACTTATCAAAAAGAAAATTTGGTCATAAAACATTTATTAAGTGTAAATTTTGATATTAAACTACAAATTTAAACCCGAGGCAATATGAATCTGACTCTATAGCGCTTTCCTGAATTCTAAAGCAAACACCATGAATATGACACGTTGTTAAGGAGACAATCACAGTTTGTTGCTCTTTGGTCAAGTTTGAAGCAAATTTTCTCCCCCAGGCCACTTTTTTCTCATTATATGCAATTTATGGAACAGACCACCCGAACAGGAGCCGCTTACATCAAGACCCAGTAGTAGTGGATTATTGCATTTAACACCTGGTTTGCATGGGTTCAACAACCAAAGTGGAACTAAAGAGCATCCAACTTGATGCAACTACTATTGAGCAGTTTGTGATCTACAAGAAACTATGCTGGATGCTTTGGCTAGCTTGGATGAATATTTTACCAACATCTTGTATCAAAGATCTCAATAAATCAATAAAGAACGCTTGATGAGCTTTCTCCTTTCAACTAAGAAAGATCCATCACATACACACTTGAACCCGGGGGGGGCGGGGGGCACTCGACTTACAAAGTGAACTATGTGCCCACCGAAATCGAAAACGCGCCGGAAGGCTTGAGCGAAAATGGGGGCTCTGGAACTGAGCTAGCTTAAGAAAACCTCAAAGCTTATCTCTGAACGCATGGCGGCGAAAGTCACGGCACCCAACGGCGGCGCCAACGCGCGCCGTCTGAAAAGGCAATGCCTGGGTGCCGCGCCACTTCACGGCCGAGCGAAAAAATTAGAACAAACGCAATTTGTGGCTCTGAACTGAAAAATCAAAATTTCGGACTCTGAAATTGACATCTCGGAAACGGAAATTGGCTGAAAAAATGGGGCTCACGCGCACAACTATCCACACAATATACTAATGCCCCCGCCCCCCCCCCCCCCCCGGACTGAAACCAAGTTGATTAAAATAAATACAATTCATACATTTACGGAAGAATGTCACCATGTACAGTCCCTGATCTTGAGACCTTTTAACCTCAATCTCATTTATTTTATTGTTAAAATCACAAGACATACTTACCCATGTTGATAAAACCAATCACGAATATTAAGTTATCACAGTAACAGACCAACAAATCCAGATATGCATGAAAGGACCACTGGATGGACAACACCAAAATATGATGCCACTACTTCAGCATTGAGGCAGTAACAGCATTGTCAGCTGCCAAATATTTATCATAAATCCTGAACATGGATGAACAGCAACTTACAAATGGTGTGTTGAAAGTTTGAGATCCATACGTCAGGAACTTGTTGTTTTATTGGAAAAACTAATAACTAATAACTAATAATAATGCTGCCAGAATGTTGTTCTTTCCATGAGTTTAAATTTTGCCCAAATTGCAGAACATGGTTATGTGTACATTCACATGATCAGCTACGTATGCTAATATGGTCTGCATGACCTTCAACTAGAAGCTAATCGGACAAATTTGGAACTAACAGAATTGTAAAAGCACGGTACAGGCCTTCAATTTGCAAATTTTGAACAAAACTACATGTACGTATTCTGCCCAATTGTTCTATGAGAGGTGTTTATACTAATCTTTCACACTGTGTATTATTTTAGCTGATTTCATTCATTTTGCCCTTATTTTGGCGAGAAAATCCTGAACCCAATCTGTAGAAGATTCATGGCTACCTGAAATGAATATAGATGAAAAGAGTCATGGAGGCAGTGGGTTAATCATTTGCATCACTTCATACTTTTTGTCAAAGAGAATTACATTATCACCTGTGAATACTGTACTGTACACATCAGGTTATTTTTACATCATTACACTGGTCTCTATACCAATCCAACATTATAACTACTATGTAGGCAATGTCAACAATGATTTTTAGCATCTAACATAATCTGGGATTAGTTCAACTTCAACAACAGTCCAACAGGGCTGTTTGCTACCTCGATTGATTCAATCAAACCCGAATCACATAGCAATCATCTGTTAGAAATTCAAACAACCCCTGTCCTCCATGTTTACCCAATATCTGAGTGCCTGCTTCTTTTGCTCTCTCTCCCAACAGTCAAATGCAACCAGACAGCTATTTGCACATGTGTCTGTCTCTGTCTATCTGTGGCATTCTTCATTTGTCAGAATGACACAAGCGCTTTTGACAGTTTGACATTACATGGTGAAATAACAACAAGTCGGTTGGAAGAATATGACTATTCCGTGATACCAGCCAGCCCATGACAATTCAGCTTTATTTGCAATTGCCAGCTGGTGTTTTGAACAAATGTTTTGTTTGGGCCTATTTGGTTCTAAAACATGCTGTCCTTCAAGAGTAAGGAATGTTGTAACAGAAGCATGTTGTGTCTGGATATTTCTCCCCTTTGTGCCCCCTTTTTCTCCCATCTCCTTTCATTATGTCATTATGTTAACAGTACACTTATGCTGTTCTACATCATATCCATTCACCTGTGCCCTAATACTCTCAAACTGAACTGAATGATTACCCCCAAAATGTTGTGTAATTGCATGAAGTGGTACAAATGCAAGGTTTTTCACCACTAAGAAAATCCACAATCCACAATCCCAGGGTGGGGGAAGGGGAGGGGGGGCACTGTCATTACATGGTGGACACCATGCTCTTACATGGACTTTCAAAATAGACCCTAACAAATAATATCCATCCACCTCAGATAACCCTAAACAAGTACCAGTATTCAAGTCTGAGCAGATACCCTTTTTAAAGTAAGCCTTCTGTTACAAGTTTACCTTTTTTCCCTGATTTTTGTGATTTTGAAAACCCTTTTCACTGTACATGCATACAAAGCCCGTCCGCGAAAAACAACCTTTTTTAGGCATTATTGTGCATGAAGAATGGTGTCCACTTTGAAATGACAGCCCCCTCCCCCACCCCCATATTTCACCACAGCTGAATGGGTACTGTACTTTACAGGCTAGGAAAAAAAAATCATGGGCAAATCTGACAAAACCCAGTAAATATATTTTATGGTGGGATGCTTTATTTTTTCTAATCTCAGATTGACCTCGACGAATGGACTTCATATTTCAAAATTTTGAATGAACTATCCCAGGAGTCTCCGACAAACCTACACTCACCCTTTTCTGCCAGAAATTGTGCTAGATTTCACACAAAACCTGACTATTTACTCAGCGTTTACTCAGCAGGGGCGGACCGGAATTTTAGAGTCCTTTCTCCCCAGGGCCACAGGGGACTGAGAGAGTCCAGGATTTTGTAGCACCTGAGAGTGTGTCTTTAATTTGGGGTTATTCTACATTTGGGAGTCATTTATGGTAGACGTTAAACTCAATTTTGCAATGGATGTACACATATGTACAGTAATACTAGCCAGAATCAATTAATTGAGTAGCTTAATTTGTTTCCAAAAATTATAGGCAGTGTATGATTTTGGTATATGCTGAAAAATCAATTTCTTTCATATTGCTTCTTTAAAATTTAAAAGTTAGGGCCCTTATACTTTGCATTGTATAAACATATCTCCTTGCTAATTAACTAAAATAACAATTTGTCACTCTGAACAATTTTTGGTGGGACAGACATTGTTTTCTTTTTTAAGGTTGATAAAAAATTCGACAAAAATTTGACTAAGATTATACACTGACATCAAGATCATCTTAACTATTTGAATTTTGATTTAACTTTTTAAGTCTAATTACAGTGGTGAGAGGCTTTTGAGGGGTACTTGCCATCATGAAATAATGACATAGTCTGGTCTGTAAGCTTCAAATGACTGGCCAGTAGGCTATAACTAATCTGAAAAGCACGGAAAATCATGGAAGTTAGCACTTTTTATTTAATCATTTCAAACTGTAAATATCTGTCAATTCCTAAAAGAAATAAACATTTGGAATTTCAGATCAATATCCAAACTTTCAAGGAAATAATAAATTACGAATTCCCACACCATATTTCTTTGATGATACAGAGTTAAAGTAAAAAGTAGCACAAATTTGGCATGAGAAATCACTGTTTCCTTTTACCCATCCAATCACACTGAAAGTTTTACGATGTAGAATTGACCTGGCATTGGGTCTGCATCAGATTATAACAGCTGAATATCATTTATTATTGCCTGAAGGCGCAGTAAACTTTTCAACTCTATCAAAACCATCTTGAAGTCCATGGCAAAAGAACCATTCCAGGAAGAGAGATTATTTCACCTTTGTTACAAGAAATGAAGAAAAGAATTAAATCTTCACTGTGATATTTTCATATCATTATCATTTGTACCTTATATTACATTGTGCTGTGGAAAAAAATGTATTTACTGTAATGACAGAAAATGACTGGAAAACATGACTAATATACAAATGCAAATTTCTGTATTTATGCAGAGAAGTGTAATCACCCCTTGCATTTGCTATTGGAACACTCCACTGAGATTCTGCTGCACTAGAAATGACATAACTCATTTTGGCTCTAGGGGTGAGTGGGTTAAGCAGGTGCTGAAAATTTAACACATATCTGCAAAACATATAATGTCCTCCCTGACATAAACATAATCCTACACAATACATGCAATCCACTGTAATCTACTGAATAGATTTGGTTTTACAAAATGATCATCTTTTCGAAATAGTATAATCAAAACTCAAAGGTAAAAGCAGAGGAAATGCCTGATGAGATATAGGCCTACTCTCTATACATGGATAGCATTTATAGCAAGCTGCTTAATTTAGTGGTAAACCACAAGTTTTATGCTTTTCTTTATACATCCACTTTGTATACACAATTCGGAAAATCTATCAATCAAACTGTAACCAACTACATGACCTGTACACAAAGGTCATCCCTCTGAAAGAAAGCCAAGTTTATGTTTTGAAAATGCCTTTTGTGTTTTTTCCAACTGATTGGAGTTCTTTATTCAGAGTGTGTACTCTAGAAATATCTATGTATTTGACCGTCAACAGTATCAGTGAAATGAACAACAGGATGGGTGTTACACATGTTAGCACATGTTTATACAACCTTCCTTCAATGCCAAACTGCTATCATCTTTTGACATAAAAAGGACAGATAACAGAGGAAACTTTAACAACTTCATATCATCAACAATACTACAGACTTTGAAGTAGTAAAATTGACCTGTCAAACATGAATGTGGGATGCATGTATTTCTATGCACATTTTCACTGATTCTCCTTTTTCAGCACAATGGATATTACAGTTTTAAATCAAGTTATCGCTTGTAGCACAAGGTGAACAAACTGATAAAATTGAATTATGTCCATGTTCAAAGTAAGAGTGAGAGTACTCATTGATCAGCAGTCTCATGCATATTACTGTCCTTTAATGTAGGTGTGAACATTTGCAAGCCTGTTAGTGGGTGTAGTGGCCATTTGATGTCTACTTCCCACCACTTACCAGACAATCAGCTCTGCTATCTTGGGAAATAAATGGAGCAGTGTCACTACATTTAGGCAATAACACTTGTCCAATTGAGTTTTAGAATTGGTAAATTGAAGATAAAAATCCATGCACATTTTCAAGATGTAAATGGGAATGCAGGTAGCTTAGTCACAATTCAACAAATATTTCATTAAAGTGATAGGCTAAGATTGTAGAGCTTCAATTTAAAAAATTGTCAAACTTTGATATTTGAGCTACATAGCAGTTTTAAATGGACAAATAAACACCCTAGAATACAAAAGTTTGGAAAGTTATGCTGCCAATGGCAAGGTATGCATGAAAGAACAATTTCTACTCCGGTGGATGATAAAATAGCCTAGATCTGCACACAGTAAGTCTATGGGGGAAATGGGCAGGTAAATCTGGTCAATTTGAATGCTTGTAGATTTTCATTTTTTTAAAGCACTAAATCATAATTTTGAAATACAATTTTTTTAGGGCTTCATTTTTAGGCCTTATCAAAGACACTTGGAGCATGGTGGATAATGTAGCTCACATTTTTTTTAACTGTGGTAAATGTTAGCCAGCGGCTTTAAAGATTGTGTCAGGGATTTGCAAGTCCATTACTTCCCTTCATTATCAATACCAAACGGTAGTTTAGTACTTGCAAATGGTGTGTTGAAAGTTTGAGATCCATACGTCATGAATTTGTTGTTTTATGAGAAAAACTAATAATGACATATTACCAGAATGTTGTTCTTTCTGTGAGTTTAAATTTTCCTCAAATTGAGAATCGCGGTTATGTGTACCATCACAAGACCAGCAGAGCACACTGATTGGTTAAACAGCTAAACTCCACGCGACCTTCAGCTAACGGCTGATCTGACAATTTTGGAACGGCTCATGCACGTCGATGTCACTGTAAATTTTGAAGTTTAAATGTCCAGATTTTCACCAAAACTACCTATTCTACCCAAAGGTTCTATGACAGGTGTTTATTTCTACTAATCTACACATTGTGAACGATTTGAGCTGATTTCATTCATTTTACAGTTTTTTGATGTGCAAATCCCTTACTCTGTCTTTAAAACTTTATCAAATTGTCACCTTTTAATGTATTGTGTTAAGCAAGTACAGAGAAGACAGGGTTTTCACTCAACATGTTATATCACTGCATAAATGATGAATTATGTTCTCACACTTTAATCCTACAATCACTGGACCCATGCCAGTAGGTGCTTTCACACTTCGTTAAGTTTCACTTCCCGAAGATTAACTTCGCGAAGTTTGGTAGTGTGAACGCAAATTTCCCGTGAAACTTTCTGCGAAACTTCTTGTGAAACTTCTAACAACTTTGTAGGAAATTTCCCTAACTTCAAGAAACTTCCCACGACATTTTAAGTATGAACAGAAACTTTGGGAATTTATATCCCAAGAGCCTCTGCGTTGAATGCATGACATGAGTATAGCTTGTATTGGTATTACATTAAGTATGTGTACGAATCAACTGTAATTTAACTACGAGAGAAGTTACACCCAGAGTTGAGCTGTTAGATAATTCAAATTTTCTTTGAGCTTGATAAGATTGTTACTTTCATTGAAATATTGAAATATGGAGTATACAGGAGTATAAAGGACATCACAACACTTTTACACATGCGCAGTTCAATCCAAATCTCCCAGAAGTTTCGCGAGAAGTAAATCTTCTTGAAGTTTTACCCCAGTGTGAATGGCCAAATCAAACTTTACGAAGCCTTCGAGAAGATAAACTTTGTGAAGATTTGTAATGGGAATGGACCTAGTGAGCCACACAACTCACAGGATTGCTTTTGCAACAGCAAGATCTGGGTTTATCTTACCAAAAATATTACACATTGCATCAATTGTACTGCAACCAAAGAATTTGATTCCAATAAACCATGGACAAATTTGGCCATGAAACCAACCAATTTAAAAAACTAGTTTAGAGTTACCAATAAAAGTAGCATTATGTCAAGGAGTTACTAAAATAAGATCAGACAATTCAAAGTGTGTACAAAAAGGGAAAGGAGACGATAAGAGGATTAAATGAAACAAACATTTTGACTATGGAGAATAAACGGAGCGACAACATTCAAAAAATGTTGAGGCCACATGACCTGAAGATCTGTCTGGGCAATGAAAAGATCTAGATCACCTCACAAAGAGGTGTTTGCAGGGGTTTTAATCGCCACTTCAGTGGTTATAGGGAATCGTTAAAGGCTTTTCAACTTTAAAGTACATATAACTGGCCCGTTATTGTATCGTTATTAGCTTCTTATCTTTCTGTTTTTCTTTTCTTTCATTCTTTTCTTTCTTTCTTTTCTTCTTCCTTCCTTGCTTCTCTCCTTTCTTCCTTTCTTTCTTTATTGTTTCCCTTTTCATTTTTATTTTCTTTAATTTTTCACGGTGTTTGGGGAATTAACACCCTAAGAAAGTTATTTGTATGCAGCTGAAATACAGTGTACATAAACGATCAAGCTGTGATATATCTCATTGAATCATATGTATTGATGAATGTGACTGTAACTTAAATACATGCTCCCACTTGAAATCTGCTAGTGGCAGTCCTGGCAGTCCATCACATAATCTCAGATTTTTGTGTGTGCATGTTCTAGCAATACATGTTTCATCTTGCCAGCAAAGTCAAACTTTCATATTGATTTGCCAGCTATAGATTGCCTAATTGGTACACGTATGTCAATACACCACAGGCATTGTTTACATAACTAATCAATTGACAATATTTCTATGAGCACAATTTAAGAGCTTGAGCAAAATTAAGTGATAATTCTTGTAACACTTCTTGGTGATCTGCATACACAAAAAAAGAACAAAAAATGAAATTTCATCCTTACTTTTACAGGGTGTACATAATTCCACTGGGTGTTGGTTCATTTGAATGGCAGCAATGTGATTCACACAATCAAAAATGAAATGTTGTGAGACAAATATTTACATGATATTGGTTATAAATCAAAGCAGAAAACATTTTATCACCATAACAGAATATGACTGTATCATATGGAAGGCTTCTGTGCATGTGAAATAGCAGGGCTCCTCAAACCTGGGTGCCCCGAGTACCTGGGGCACCTGAAAATTTTGAGTGAATAGAAAGAATCTGCCCAGTTGGACAGTGCCCCTTTTTCTGCTAAATTTAACCAAGTACCAAGAAGACAACCAACAATTGGAGATTTCTTTCATCCAAGAATTTGGGCATTTAGATTTTGCTGTTGGGCACTTGAATCTACAGACTGGGCAGGCAAAAAATATGTTATTGTCGGAGCCTGGAAATAGCATGACATTTTATGGAAAAAGCTAAATTCTGTACACTTTTTTTTTTAACATATTCAAAAAAGTTATTTAAACCTGACACTCATACAAAACAAATAAAAAAAATACAATTAATATGAAATTATGTAACATAAATGAAATGATTAGTTCAGTACTTTAATACCTGTATGTGGTAGTTTGAGTATTTGTGTGTAACTTTTAAACTCTGTTTGTAACTTGAAAGAATTTTGAAATGCAAAATATCAAACAAACAACAAATGTTATATCTTAAACGTACATCTAACGCGGTAGAATTCAGGACCCTTTATTCATGTGTGCAGAGGGATTACTGGCCAGTAGCTACTCATCTGTTTTCAAGTATTTGAACAGTTTCTGAAGGACATTCTCATGGGGTATAGTGGACAAATATTTATTCATGTTATTGGGAAGTATTTCTCTACTTTTTAGTATACTTCTATGAAAGCACAAGGCTGATATAATGGCACAATAATACAATTTAGAGCAAGAAAACCTAAGGAATCAAAGTATTTTTGGATTGATTTTTATCTGATGTTATTATGTTATTTGCATAACTCTTGTTCTGTATAATCTTGCTGCCAAAAACAAAAACATTATTCTGCTTTTACAAAAGAACTTTAATTCAAAATGGTGTGTGAATCCAATTATTCATGATAGAACACAGTTTGTTTCAAATTTATACTTTCCTGACAATTCGTTTCATATGACATTAAGTTTATGTATACTAGATGATAACACAACACAATGTTCATTTTTCGGGTGTGCTTCCACTTGTCGGAAAAAATTAAACATTGGTGTATTACCTGGTTATCTTTGAAACAAATACCTAGAATATTTAAATGTGTTACACGATAAATGGATATTTGATGTGTTTCAAAATGTTATAAAGCATCTTTTGTCTTTTAATCAGTTTTATTTGGTTTGTTATATCCATTTTACCACATTTCTAATTGTATTTTTTATATCAGTAGTTATTATAATTATTTCTATTTTTTCATTTTTTTTGTAATCATTATTGGTTGTTGTTGTTGGTGGTGGTGTTTTTTTGGGGGGTTGTTGTTGTTGTTGTTTTTTGGGGGGTTGTTGTTGTTGTTGTTGTTGTTGTTGTTGTTGTTGTTGTTGTTGTTGTTGTTGTTGTTGTTGTTGTTGTTTGTTTTTTTTTGGGGGGGGGGTGTTTTCTCAGAGCATTGGCACCTTTCCTAAGACACTTTAGTGAAGGAAAGTGACAAATTCATGAGATTATGTCACCATTATCATACAGTGTATCACTAGACAAAAGACACTGAACTTAGTGATGCCAAACAATTTCTTCACCTTTTCAAACCAATGACAACACATTTCAAAAGTATAATCCTATTAAACTCCCAAGCTCTTTAACAACCAGTCAATGCCCATTGTCCACCTTCCCTCTTAACACACTCGCTACAAATCTGAGAGAGAGTCAGTTAAAAAAAAGAAGAAAAAGAAAGTCAGACGCTGTAAGAGGATTAGGCATTCTACATATACATCTGTTGATAAAACTACTATTAGTACTACAGGTCTTCCCAATTTACAGTGTTTAACAGTACAGTAGCCTAAATCTGCATCATTTCCCGGGTTGGGTGAAAGAATATACAAATTATCATCTCCAAGAAGATGGAGAGGAGGAAGACATAGAAGGAGATGAGAAAAGAAAGGACAGAAAGAAAGAATGAAAGTAAGGAAGACAAAATAAAAGGAAAGAGAAGGGAAAGGGTAAAAGAAGCTAAGAAGGTGAAAGAAAGAGACAGACAGAACAAGAGACAGGGCTTGACTTCATAACTTACTTCATACTCCCTAATTTCTCTGTTCAGATTCTGACTGAAAGTAAAAAACCCTCCATCTGTTGACATGTATCAAAATAAGCTAATGTTCCTACTGCAGAAAAGACAAACAATTTCACTTTTTAAAAATGCATCAGTCGATCTGATGAAGATGTTGTTAGCTCCCATATTCTTCTAAAAGGTGAGATTAAAAGGGGATGATATGGCACTAAGGCATTGCATATTCTACTTACATGTATGCTGGAATTTATGCATACAAGATTCAAGCTGCATGTAAGGAAAATGCAACTTCTGTAACTCTGGCTAAAATAAACATTTAGTACCTAATACTTGAATATTCTGTATGGCAATTGTTTTAGCTCAGCACGTATGGGGAAAAACAAAGAATATTATAGTCGGATTCACAATAAAAAAAATATATTTCCTCTAGGTAGGTTTAGCCTAGTATTATTGTTGCAAACTTTGCTGGGCGTATTGATTCATCCTATTACGATAGACGTGATTTCCGTTTCAAAAAATGGTCTCTTCCGTTTCTGAACTCTGTTATTCCGTTTCACTCGTCTAAAAATGGAAATTCCGTTTTGTCATAGAAATGTACACAGCAAAACATGAATTTCTCTCTCA
>JZLH01S0007245.1:3267-16568 GCA_001188425.1 Eucidaris tribuloides
AATGTGAGTTGCCCTCGGGGGAGGGGAGCTGTCCTCCAGGAAGTTTAGGGAATTGTCCTCGGGAGAAGTGGTCCTCTAGGGGAGTTGTCCTCTAAGGAAAATGTCCTTGGGGCCAAATGTCCTCTGACCGGAGGAGTTGTCCTAATACAGTATTGTACAGGGTATTGATTGTATCATATTTTCTATCTCACAGTTGACCAGATTACCCTGCCAGAGAAGGCTCAGTGTCTGGCAGTCAAAACCTTCCTCAGGATGTGCGACATTGATTTTTCCATCAAACTGAGAAGCAATGCTGAACAGATGTCACCCTCAGGTCAGTTCACACACATTTGTTGATTACTTGATAGGATTGTATTTCACTTTGTATCATGTCAAATCTGAGACTGTTCATTATTTTTAGTAAAGGTCAATGCTAAAAAAATGAAATTTTCTCAATTTTTTTTCCTCCCAGATAGACTTATATCAGCTATATTGACCTGAAAATTAATCAGTTTAAAGGCAGCGGATCTCATTTGCAAATATCCCCGCAGACCAGGAAAAGATAACTCATGTTCTTAGGCTATTAATGAAGGGCATGTCTGTGAAATCTTGGGGAGAGTAATTGCTTAGAATTTGAAAAATGCGAAAAAACAACAATAGCCGTTTAGTGTACGTTTTATGGCAGGAATTTTTTCCTCGCGAGAAAAAATTCAAATCAGACTCTAACAGTCACTATAATTCCACTAAAACTGAGTTTCTAGCTCCTATATTTTGCTAAAGGTTCCCAGATGGCATTTTCTCCTAAATGCCATTGTATTTACACAATTTTAATTTTTAGGCATGCAAAAGAGATCCACTGCCTTTAAAATGCTTCCATGTTTGAGAAATTAATTTAAAAATTTAAAAAAAGTTGGGGGGGGGGGGGTCATATTTACCATTGGAAATGTTCATAGTGATCATTTGAAAATCAAAATATGTTATTCTAAATGGTTGTACATTTAATTGATATTGTTCTGTGATGACTTCCATGCCAGTACTGTACTTAAAGAAAGACTGATGAAACATTTGCCCAATTGACCAAAAATATTATCTGGCTTAAATTAGCATTTTTTGTGCTTGTCCTTCTGGAAGGTTACATGATAGTTTTTACTTGAAATTTTCAGGCAAACATTCCCTGAACTGGCTGATGGATGACATCACAGAATCAATTTTTACACATTACTAATGCCACAATGCGGTAGTGATTGTTTTCATAATGAAAATGCATAATTTGTTAAAGTGCTCACATGCTGTCCTACTGTATATGCTGAATACTTCGCGGTGGTTTTATTTTCGTGAATTTCGCGACTTAACACACGCAAAAATTTTCATTTCGTTGTATTTCTGTAGAAAGTGAATGCAAATACAATAAAATCGCGAAAATAAACTCTCACGAATTCCCGGTACTGAAGCAAAATCGCGAAAACACATGCATGCGAAATATATGGCGTATACAGTATCATACTGTGTAGTATGTAAAATAAGGTTTGATAAATTAATTAGTATGACAAGTACATTTTTAACATGAACAGTATTGGTTGTATCATTGTTTTAATTAAAAAGATGTTTTTGCCTACATTTTTTATTCAGGTGCTGTACCATTCATCAAAGCTGGAGCTCAGCTGGTGTCAGAGTTTGACCCTATTGTAGAATATGTTAACCTGAAGGTAAGATGTTATCCTAATTTCAACATGTAACTACAATCTATCTCTCAATCCATTCATACAGTAATTTGACTATTGTTTTGTTTTTGCCAATAAGGCAATACCCTGTATCTTGTCTTTTCCAGTTGGCTGATAGGGTCTACAGGTATACAGGAAACTATTATCAGTTATGATTGTAATATATTTATTAATACACATCATACAAGTAGTGTCTATTTGGTATATTTTGTAAATAGGACTATCATCCTTTTAATCGTAGCTTGGGTTAGTCCTTTTTTTATGGTGTAATACAATACATCAAATCAATTGTATTCCTACATGTATACATATATAATTTATGAATTGTTCTGTAATTTTGCGGTATAATTGTGAAACTGGACCATACAAATAGATAAATTTGTAAATAAATAAAATAAGTAAATAAATTGTGGCTCCTTTTATGTAACATTGTTTTTTAGCTGGGTGGTCATGAGGTCACCAGGCCAATTATCCCAATTTTTCATACATGTATGAAGATCAGATTTCAATAAAAATCAGGTCAAATATGAACTATGATGTAACCACTCAAGCTGATTAAATGTTGGAGTTGAAAGGCCAAAGGTCAAAGGTCACAAGACCTTGTATACATGTATGTGAGATTCACATCTTATTACCATGCTATAACAGGGTGTAGCAAATACAAAGATCATGTCAGAGGAATGTAGTTATCAATTCATAACTAATTCAGTGTGACCATTCAGTTTTAGTTCATTGTATACTGAAGAAGGGTATATTACTGTGGAAGCATGAGAAAATTGATTGACTTCAAGGTCAAAGGTCATACGTTTTGTCTAGTCCAACTATGTTTGAGTCACAATGAGACATTGAAATTTAAATTCAACGTTTTGGGGTATCCATTTAAAATTTGAGAAGAAGAATTGTGGAGGCCTACCCATTGACAGTGATATACTTGAATTGTTCTAGGTATGACTGAGTTGATATGCTATTTGTTAATTTTCTGTTGTGTTTTGCAGGGCATTTCGTTGTCGGGAGAACTGAGCGGAGGTCAGAGGTCAGAGATGAAGGCATATATGGCACTTTCAATTAATAGACTATACTTGGCAGAGGTACAATAGCTTTGATCACTCGTTATTTTCTGAGACAAAATAATATGATGCAGTGTATTTGCACCAAATATGATCCTACAGAATAGACACCAACTTGAGATATTTTGTGCTTAGTCCACTAGTGTTGCACGATTAAGTCGCCAAAAGTCGAAGTCGCGACTATCGTCGAGGAGTCGCGACTCCGACTTTAGAAACGCAAGAATGGACTCTATGTAATCACATATGTATGCCATATAAACCAGTCCAAATATTGATGACAATGTGTGGGACTATAGCAGAAAGTCAATATTTGAATGATCATAATCACAGATGAAACAAGATATGTTCAAAAATAATTTTCTACACGAACTTACTATACTGAACAGTCATTGTATAGGCTGTAGTGTGTTTCTTTTTACCTATTGATCATGCCGACAGAACGGAACGCCGAGAGTCGGCAAATAGTTGGAGTTGCGACTTTTGATCGGCGACTAGTCGACTCCCAAATATCCTGGAGTCGTGCAACACTATAGTCCACAGTGGGATAAAGGCAGTGGATCATTTCGGCATGCCTAAAAAGCAATATCGTGTAAGCGCACTTGTACATAGTGATGAAAATACACTTAAAGAAGCTTTACCAAAGTACAGGAGCTACAAACTCAATTTTATTGGAATGATAATGACCTGTAGATTTTGAATTGAATTATTGTATAACCTAAACCCAGATTACTATTGTACACTCAGACCATCATCATCTGGTCCAGCAAACTTGGACATGCAGCCCTATCACGCCATTCATCTAGGTTCTGCATCATATTTAGCAAATCTTTGGGTTGGCATCCAGTGTCTGTACAAAGTTGGTCAATGTACAATGTACATGTAGGTGATGGCAGGTCGTCCAACTCGATTTCGGCCATGCCTTGGGGTCCATAGCAGGAGGTCACCTGCAAGTTCTTGTTTTAATCGCCAACAATGTCCAGCAAAGTGCATTTGGCGCTCCTGTAGTATTGATGAGATCACAGGGATGGGACCATATAGCTGCTGTTTTGTGGGGTGCTGTCTCCATGAAATATTTAAAGCTGTTCTCAGCATTAAGTACCGTTGAGTTTAGATTGAAGTGTATCTGTTAGTGTCCAAGTTTTGGCACCATATATCAAGACAGATTCAACTGCAGCTTGGAAAAACCTATGCTTTAGGTTGTCTGGTAGGTCAGATTTCCAGACACATTGCATTTGGTTCAGTACTATCCATGCTTTTGCAATGTGAATTATCATATCTTGTTGACTAGAGCTAATGTTACTAACAAGATAAGTGAATGAGTCCACTGCTTTGATTCCTTCACCCGACAATTTTTGGATATTCTCATAAAGATTAGTATTCGTAGACCAATAGATGAATACTGAAATAATACTACTGAACTGACTCAGTTCAAAGTTCAATGGGCCTGGCACACAGACTAGATAGCTGTTGGTGTTGTGTGCATTTTTCAAAGTTTGAATAATTACCGATCTTCAAATATCACAGACGTGTCCTTCACAAGTAGGGCCAGGGGGAAAGTGGTGTTTTGTTGTGTTTCTGGAGAGTTGCAAAATGGATCCTGTAGCTTAAAATTCCATTCAACAAGGCTTCTCATCAAATCAATTTTATTCTTCCATTTTTTTTTGTTCCTCAGGTATATGTAGCCTGGAAACTGAATGAGTTCTCAGAGAAGGTCACCAAGCCCCGATACGGCTCACCCTACCCATGGCCACTGTGTGCCATTTTGCCTTTCATGAAGCAGCGAGAAGCGGTGGCCTACCTGAAAGCCCATGGTTGGAATGACTACACGCCAGAACAAGTAAGGACAGCAAAGTGTTTTATGGCTAAATGCAGCTTATGTTCTTGTCATAAGTCATAGATGCAGAGACTCCTACTAGTGTCCATGATTAAGTCGCCAAAAGTCGGAGTCGTGAGTCGTGACTATTGTCAAGGAGTCGCGACTCCGACATTAGAAATACAGGAATCGACTCCATGTAATCACATAGGTATGCCATATAAACCAGTCCAAATATCAATGACAATGTGTGGGAATATGGCAAAAAGTAAATTTTTGAATGATCATAATCACAGTTGAAAGTTGAATTTACTGAAATCATTAAAGGAGGACACTGAACAGTTATAGTGTGTTTCCTTTTACCTATTGATCATGCCGACAGAACTGAACACTGAGAGTCGGCAAATAGTTGGAGTCGCGACTTTTGATCGGTGACTAGTCGACTCCCCAAAATCCTGGAGTCGTGCAACACTAACTCCTACTCTCCTGCTTTGAGGCAAACTTTCTAAAATGCCCTGCTCTCTCGCTTAGTTAGATTTTTTTCCCACTCAAGCTGTACTCCCGCTGAATATTCATTTTCCCTCACTTTGTAATAACTAAAATTTGTTGATAAAATGCTCACAAAGTAAAGCTCAGATTGCACCAGAAAGCATCTAACACTCCTGAGCTTCTAGGGCCCTGAACCATAGCCTCAATGGACTTCAGGCTTTGCGCTCAATAAGTGAGATTCATGTATATATCCAATTATTTTCTAGGTATCCCATTCGGAAGATGGTCTACAGGGGAGAATCTCCCACCAGGTTTGTTGTCTCTGTTGATGTGATATCCATTATGATATTTCATCTAGAATTTAGTTTAGTTTTGTAGGTCCTGTCAAAACTGCATTTGTCTTGTTTCATTGCTTGAATACACGCACTGTTTTGAGTAACAGTACTGTTTGGCCCATTCCAAGTTTGATACATACTGCTCAATACACATGCAGTATTTCAGTGATATTTTCTTGTTATCCTTAACTAACTAAAAATTCTAAATAAGACAATTGCTATTTAAAAACGGAAAAGAACCTTTATGTCAATTACCTCCATTCTGAAAATGAAGTTTCAAAGTTTCCAAATACACGAACACACACAAATACATTGCTTTAAAACATTTTTATCTTATTTGGCCTCTCAACAATTTTGTAAACCCAGTGATATCAGCAATATGCCTGTACTGCACCATACAGATTATGTCCATATTTTGATTGTAAATAATTACTCCCATTCTTCATCTCTGTGCCATAGGTCTATGATGAAATAAATCTATGCTGCAAGGCATTGTCGGACAAGCTTGGTGAACAGTATTACTTCTTTTTAGACAGGTAAGGTATCAGTCAGTAAATGCTACATGTATGTTCTGTCTTGACATCTCAAGTACAGTACAAATGTTTACCAAAAAGTGTTTGCAGACTTTGAATTTTCTCGAAGGTGAGTTGTGATTACTCACTTATGTACATGTTTTACCCATGTGCTGTAGTGGGCGTTTGGGGGGACGGGGGAGGTTGGGATGGGGGATGATTTCCCTCGTTCGTTATGTAGATAGAAAAAACACAAAATACTTTGTGAAATTCATGGAAAGGCTTATTACAGTTGTAATCATCGTCGTCATCATTATCAATGTACAGTCAAACCTGTCTATAGTGGCCATTGCTGCCACTGGCAGGATGTGTAAGGATGAGCATCACATGTGCATCTTGTGTCCTAGGCTATTTCAGACCAGGTTTTTACTGGGGGGGGGGGGGGTCAATTTGACCCCCCCTTCAGATCTCAGCCGCCGATCGCGCGATCGTCGCGAAAATTTGCATGCGCATAGAGCTGGATGTAAACAACACGACTGTATAGTAAAATTTTAAAAAAAATATTTTTTCTATTTTTAAGTAGTTAATTATGCAAATAAGTGCATAAAATTATGTTTTCGCCTACAACTCACTTACAATAGCTAGTAGAATACTAATTTTTGGTGAAAATATTCATTCTAACATTTCTCACAATTATCTACGAAAAAATTGCCGAATCGGAATTAATTTCTTATGTATTTTATTGTTTTGTGAATTTCTTATGTTTTCTATTGTTTTTTCGATGAAATTTGTTGGGGACACTTTTGCAATCATGAGTAGCATAAAATCAATTCATTTCAACCAGTAAAAGCAAAAATAATCATACATTTATGATTTTTGGCTGAAAACACAATTTTCATTGGTTTTGTACACGAAATCATGTTTTTGAGCAATTCTGGGGTTGACATGCGTGTATAAAAAGTCACGCAGCGTCGTAGCGGTACGTCCAATTTTTGCGAAAATGGTCTCAAAAGATGCGCAAGACTTGAAAGTAACACAACAGGCTATGTGAGGAAATGGCCATGACAAAGCTTGGTATTCATAGATTTTCAGTCTTTTAAAGCACTAAATGATCATTTTGAAGTATAATTTTGGGGGTCATTTTTTTTTACTTTATCAGACACACTAGTAGCATTAATGATCATGTAGCTCAGATTTGTTGTACAGTGCAATCCCCTTATAATGAACATGGTTGTAATGAAATTCCTGTCACAATGAAGGAAAAATTCAGGTTCCAAAATTATCATCTGTGTGACTTTATGTACTTTAACTGTCTGGTTATAACAAAATTTCAATACAACGAAAGAAAACTGCCGGTCCCGAGGACTTCGTTATAATGGGAGTCGCCTGTATTGGGAACTTTGTTAAGCAATGCCTTTACATCATAATGTTTACGTGTTCCCTCGACATTTTCCTTTCCATCTAGCAGACCCACCGAGTTAGATGCCCTCGTCTATGGTCACCTGAAAAGTCTTCAGCTGATGCAAGAGGATGACCCACGACTGACGGAAATTGTCAACAGATACCAGAATCTGGTTCGCTTTAGTAACCGCATCAGGGAGAAATATTTCATACAGAGGGAGAGAAGTAGGTGATGGACAAAAAAAAAATCCCTACTATATTCGATCATGGAGAACAGAGTGCATGAATGCTGTAGTTTTAATCTTGCGCAGAAGGAGGCCCGTGGTTGTCGTTGAACTTGCAGGCTTGTAAAATCTTTCTGTAGCTTTTATGTGACGGTGTGCACAGCATGTGAGTGATGAAATATGCTAAATGCTACTGCAGTTATTGCAAAATCTGGAGGAGGTGTTTTATCAGGATAAGTAATCAATGTAACCTTAGTGGGACAGTTTGATTGTATCTCCTACACTTATTATTAATTTTACTCTTAAAGATTAATTGTCCGTCCCTTTTACAAGCTTAACATTTTGAATCGCTAATCACCATAATAAATTGAAGAAAATATGATGTAAGACCATCTCTGAAACTATAACATTTGGAAGCTTGCTGTATGTGCAAAAATTTCTGCCGTTAAATTTCAAAATGACTCTTTTTTAACCACGAAAAAAGTATTAGTCTGTGTTACCGTTCCCATTTTATTATCGTGTGTGTGTGAAGTCCCTACAAAAACATTAAATGATTGCTTCTAAAGTACAAACGATGTTCATAATTTGTGTTGTAAGATTAAATAGTACACAGATAACTCAACAGAGCAACATTTCAACAAACAAAACTGCCGAAAGCCTGAGGCATAGACTATTAATCGGGCATCGTTTGTGTGCATTATTTGAATTTTACATGACTTATGAATTTTAAATCTTGAATATACAGCTTGCCTGTCTTGCTTTAGGTTTTGCTAATGTTTTGGTGGTTTTGTGGTGATCTGCAAACGGGACGGACTGTCTTTAAAGGGACCGGACATGATTGGGAGAAGTTAAAGAGGCATCAAGAACAAATGAATAAAAATATATACCAATATGTACCCTGGATAGAGAGTGTATTGAGGCTATAAGGTTTTGTCTTAAATTTGTTTCCTTGAGGAAATACAAGCATTGTTTTATCAATATTGAATTAAAGTATGACCTTGATAGAAATTGCAGGCTTTCAAGTGGACCATGGTGAATAAGTAGGAGAAAAATAGGAGCTAAATTTAGGAAAAAGTAGGACAAAAGTAGGATATAAAGAGCTAAAAGTAGGAGAAAAGTAGGACGTGCACGGGGTGGAGTTACAGATTTTCAGCCATGCAGGATGTCAGAGAAGTCTAAAAGTCCATCATGCAATGCGTTGGAGTAGGTGAGTTTCCATCCATGTAGTAATCCAAATGTAACGTAGTGTGGTTGAACTTAGTTATATGCAGACTCTGGCTGGTAGAGAACCCTTTCTTGTGCTGAAGAGTCACACTTTCTGTGAATACCTGAAATGACTACTCACTACTCCAGCATTTTATATGATCAATAGCATTTTTTTTACCCGCGGGGTTTTTACAAAAAAAAGTAGGAGAAAGTAGGAGTTTTGGGGAAAAAGTAGGATAAGTAGGAGGAGAGCAAAAAAAGTAGGAAAAAGTCGGAGCGCTTGAAAGCCTGTAATTGAATCTATTGAAAGCTACTCAACAAATTTGACTGTCACACCAATTTCTTATGATAATTGTATGACCAAGAGGAAAAAAATGACACTGAAATTTTCACAGCTGAAACCTTAACCCCACAGTTTACTTGATTCTGGTATCTGTTGTAAATTGAATCATGTCATTTCCCTTCAATGTGTCACAAATTGTTGAACAGAGTAACATTGAGCACGTTTTGAAGTGTAATGTAAACTTCTAACAGCTTTACCATTTTACGCATGGTGTGGTGTAGAAAAGTTTTGTGTAGGAAAGTTGTAGATATGAGTATACCCCTTTAAGAAATGCAAGTTTTATTACAGAAGTTTCAAGGTGTAAGTAACCAAAGATTATTTTAAGTTTTTTTTTCATTTAGGATCAAAACATGTCCATGAACATATAAAAAATGTACACCTTTTCCCTGTTTTGTACCGAAAATCTGTGATAAAATGTTAAATTTCTATACAAATATCCAATGTAAACCTACTAGTTTGTTGAGTAAGTTAGTAAGAGATAATTCCTCTGCTATATAAAAGTGTAATAATAAACAACAAATGCTGTCTTAGTTTTTATTTTGAACTTCCACCAGTGACACATTAAGAGTTAAAAGGTTGTTGGGTCATGTATGTTAGAAGTTAAATGTCCATTGTCAAAGTGCAATTCAACCTTCGAACAGGGCTCTACACTAGCACTTGCCTGGGGCAAGTAAAATTTCATGTCGGGCAAGTGAAAGATCAAAATGTTAAGATTTACATGTACTTGCTCGTTGGGCAAGTAAAATTTTGATTGTCAAATGAGGCAAACATATCCAAAATTCTGCCAAAAACAAACGAAATATGTGTGACTGTGATATTTGTTCAAATTAGGCTGATAGAGCAAAGCTCACGTTTTTGCCACATGGAAATCAAGGAAGCAACTAACATGCTGTGTTCTTCAGCAAAATACAGACAGTGAGCATGTGTAAAGAGCAAAGACAATGGCTGTGTGCTGGGAATGGGATTGGATTATGCAAGCTTGTTTTTATGCCAGAAATAGACAGACTGTTAACATGTTCTGACGCTTTTGCTTCATAAATCACACCTTTTGCAACCTCCAGAATTAAAATAACTACCAATGCCATGAAACAGGCTTTAGTGGTTAAAATTAGTGAAAATTATACTTTTTAATATTTTGTATTTTGGGGCAATTGAATTTTTCTTTTGAGAAAAGTAAATATTAGTAAGTTATTATTTTACTTTCCCTAAGACCAAGTAAAATACAATACAAAATAGTGTGGAGCCTTGCTGACAAGGTATTCTTATTTTTTTCAAACACAATGGATTAAAATGTAAGTAAGATGTTCATGATTTCTAATGCTACAATGACACAAACTTCGTACAGTCTGCAAACTAATAATGATAGCAGTATCGTATAATATAACCAAGTCCATTTACTTTGCATATGGAAAAAAACAACATCATGTTCCCTGGGCTACCGTAATCACACATTTAGGGTCTTTCCAACTGAATATCAAATTTGAACATTACGTGAAGGAAAGTAAATATAAAAGCATAATTTCTGACTTTAACTCTGCAAGTTGAAGTTGAAATCGAATAACTCTGAGTCGAAGGCCCAATCCTGGCCCCTAGTCGTAGATTGTTTTCTTTTGTTTTGGACCTTAAAGTCAAATTTAATTGCCTAAGTCGAAGCTATTTCTTAAGTCCCCACAGATTCGACTTGTGCAGAGTTGATTTTATTACACACACACGCAAATATGCATACACACCCATCACAACATACAGTAGTTCAACAAACAAAATAATTATTTACAAAATGCCTCATACTGTCTTAGTATTCCATGAGGATTTATTAACAAAATGCTCCACATTCAATTGTATCTATGTTTTTATATAACTTGATTTCTTTACATGTAAATACTGCCCTCAATGTCACATCATAGATGAGTGTGGGAAATATGTGGAAACATGCAATAAAGGATTGGTGCTTTCTAAACCAAAGTGGATTTGTCTTGGTCTACTCTGTTCATTATCAATGTTCTACATAATGCAGTGGTCTGAATATATTGGGACAAAGTCATATTTGATGCACCACACGTTACACCTGGCTACTGTTGTACCCCGTTGTACCGCCCTCGTGTTCATAAAAAGTATTTTATTCAGTAATTATGCTGAAGCTATGCCAGTGCAAAACAGAAAAATATAAATCCGGGGTGACAGTTTAGATTTCAGCTTTTTTGTTTCTGATTTTCAGCTATTTTCAGCTTTTTGTGACATTCCTCTGTACAAAAGTATAGGAGCTTTTGCAATTTCAGTTTTTTTTAAGCTTTTCTCATTTGTGGACACTCGCACCCCTGATAAACTGACAAAAAGAGAAAATGATAAACTGAAGCTGTTATTTTACACCCTTAACCTTATTTTAACTGGGCTATATTTCAGACCAGGTTTTTACTTTTTACTTATTGATCGCACGATCGCCGCTAAATATTTGCATGCGTATAGATCCCGATGTGAACTACACAACTGTATTTTTTTTTTAAGTAATTAATTATGAAATTATGTTTTCGCCTATAACTCACTTACAATAGCTAGCAGAATAATAATTTTCGGTGAAAATATTCATTCTGACATTTCTCACAATTATCTACAAAAAAATTTGCAGAATTGGAATTAATTTCTTATGTATTTTATTGTTTTGTGAATTTCTTATGTATTTCTTTGTTTTTTCGACCTTTTGTTTTCCATTGTTTTTTCGATGAAATTTGTTGGGGACACTTTTGCAATCATAAACAGCATAAAATTAAGTCATTTCAACCAGTAAAAGCAATAATAATCATACATTTATGATTTTTGGCTGAAAACACAATTTCCATTGATTTTGTACACGAAATCACGTTTTTGAGCGATTTTTGGGTTGACATGCATGTATAAAAAGTCGCGCAGCGTCGTAACGGTACGTCCGATTTTCGCGAAAATGGTCTCAAAAGATGCGCAAGACTTGAAAGTAAAAAGTCAACGAGCAACGCGATCAAAAAATTTTGCACGGCGGCATGGTCGCGAAATTTGGCCGAGGGGGGGGGGTTCAAATTGACCCCCCCCCAGTTAATATAGGGTTAAGTGTTGTAAAGATCATTAAAAGAAACATTTTGCACACACAATGTTTTTAAACATTGCAAAGTACACCACAAATATAATTATTACATGGCACTGTAACTCGGGGCATAGTGCTGAAAAAAAAATGGCTGATTTCTACTTGTCACACCAGGGGTGCGTGTGGTGCATCATTTACTGGGTGAATTTCTGGCCGCCTTGAGTCACGGTGCAACATCAAGTCCGCACATTGTACATGCGTATGAAGAAAGATTTTATTATTTTTTTCCCCCAAAAGCTGTGTTAAGCACAACCTTGTTTACAAAACGTCCATTTACGATCTTTTGACACTTTACTGTCTAATACAGTAGGCTCTTTTTATGATAAACCGCATGGACCAGAAAATTACTTTGTTATATTGAAATTTTGTTTGATCAGGGTTGCAAAAACAATAGATCAAAGAAACGTTCACACTAGGGACCAGAAAAAAATACATGTAGTACTATGTTATACATTGCACTCTCATTATAAAGAACATTGATCAATGTAACAAACTTTCATTATAAAGAAGTAAAATATGCGATCACAATTCTTGGATTTCCTTTGTAAAATATATTGTTTTGCAATTCTGATATGAAGAAATTTTGTTATACAGAAGAAATTCCATGGGTCCAAATGCCCTTAATTTCCATTTTATACGGCTTATTATTGTGGGAACTGCACCCAAAATTGAGATACAAAGTCAATGGGGACAAAGAACCATTAAAATATATAACACACTTTCAATATGACACAGCTTCCCATTCCACTACTTTTCCACATCTTCAGGTAAGTCGTCTTTCCTCTTCTTCCTCCGTTTCACAACATATGGTATCACATCCACCTCTACTGGTACAGTCTCGATGCCATTTACCTGAATTTGAAACAAAAAGATCATGATTATGTCATCTCCCACCCTATTTCAGTGCAAAGTGAAAAGTGTGACATATTATGTTTGTGTTTATGTACTGTATGTCAAGGTGTATGTATGAGTGTGTGTGTGCACTTGTATTGACTGGCAAATGCACAGGTGTAAACGATTTTTTGTTGCATAACCAGGGACACACACAAAACCGTGGTTTCCCATACCTACCCATATCAAAAAAGAATACCATCCGATA
>JZLH01S0007273.1:9742-25847 GCA_001188425.1 Eucidaris tribuloides
TAAGTCTCAGTATAATTATTTTTTTTTTAAAGTCAGAATTTCAGAAAGTTTCATTTCATTTTATCATAGTTGCTATGGGAGTTATGAGCAATAATAAATATAATATAATAATTAATAATAATAATGATTTTGATTGATGGATAATAATGATGATGGATGATGATGATGGTGATGGCAATGATAATGATAATGATAATAGTAAGAGTTAGTAGAAATCAGTAGTAGGAGGCTTAGCTATTAATAGCTAGTTAGTAATATGGTATAATACTTGAAGTTGTTGGGCACTTTCAAGCTAGCAGTAGAATTTATTTCTATATGATATTCCTTATGGCTATTTCTTCTTTTCCACAGAACAAGACCTTCTTCCACGTTACTTCTGTATCGAGCGCGATCAAACAGTGATGCTTTCAAAATAATTTGTACAATTGAACTTAGAAGTCAATTTACCAACTGTGATGACATCGACCTCATAGAATAGGTAAATTATAGCATCCAACTCAAGCTTGTCATTATATTGTCAATAGGAGTCAAACCAAGGCGAGGTATTTAGAAATGGAGTCCCAACGAGAATAATAATTCACGCTGCTAGCCAGATTTTTAAGCAAGTACAAAAGAATTTTTAAGCTTTGGAGTGTACTTTGATTGATCGGATGCTTCCAAGCGCCAACCTTCATTGGAAAAAGCCAAAGATGGAGTTGGATATCGTGATATTATTTTTGCAAATATTCACTTGCTTTCTTGGTAAACGTACGCGTGATTTTTTTACCTATGAATCTTTGCGCTAACAAGTTTTGAAAACTAATGGTGATAAAGATAATATGTTGAGCCAGCTTAAATAAAAGTCGTATTTTGTCAAAAATATTGAAACCATTTACCCTTCTTTTTATGCCAATTTTGACACTCTCTGATATTGTTGATAAAATTCCGACAAATTAGTTTGAGATACACACTGGATCTTTATTCAAATATAGGTTCTTTTGGTAAACTTTGTCAAAGAGTGCCAGCGCGTGCCCGATTTGAGTAATTTTCACCTATATTTCAAATATAATTTTTTATCGTTTTTCATTTTTCGCATATCCCTGAGTTCTGCTAAGATTGTGTACTCACACAAAATCTTTGTAATTGGACATCGAAAAACTGCATTATACATTTACAAAAAATCATTTCTTCCTTTTGAAAGTGATTAATAGTTATTACAGTCAAGCGAATGCTATTGTCTGGCCTCCTGCAAGCCCAATCTAAAACACTACACAAAAAGTAAGTTCCCCTTTATTTCAAAATTGCCATATAATTTTTACGAAATAGTTTTTATCAAAATAATTTTATGCAGGAGTGATTTCTGCACTCATTTACTAACTTTCCATCCTATCCTCAATTTTTGAAATTGTAAAATCCCATCAAGTTTATTAGAAAAAAATTAAATCCGATCATTTTGCAGCCAAAGTGTAATCTTTTACACGTTGTATGGGACATAAGAGGTTGTAACCATGTCAGGGTTCAGTGAGCACCACTTTATAAATAAAGCCAAAAAATACCTATTATTAACCATTATTTTATCAATAAGAGATGACTCCTTGACTTTTTGAAAAGTGAACATTTTGCCTTTAATTTCATGCTCACTCCATGCATGGACGTGATGGATTGGATCTTATTTTCACACAGAGGTTAGTCAAGGAGTTGTGGAAAATGTTTCCATGCAAGCTTATTTTGCTTAACTTATTTCATTAAAAAGTCTATGGTATTTGGAACAAGGGGTGACTTACTTTTTTGTGTAGTGTTTAGTTAAGCGCATACGAACATATTCTGGAGTGGGCGGCTTCGAACATCTGTTCAAAGAAAATTGACTTGTTGTAACTCCTTCTTAAATACCTCCATTTGTCAAACCTGATGTATGACGAACATCCATTAGCGAGAAGGACACCCTGCTTATAAATGGACATTAGGACTATACGAGTGTGCGCCCAAAAGAATGCCAATCACTTGCAATGCTAATTTCTTCACATGGTTGGCAAAAATGTCAGTTGTATTGGTCTCATTTACGTTAGAACAGTTCTTTTTTCTAACAAAACGATAGCATGCGGCATCATTGAATTTTAGTAAGGCCATTTGGATCCTTAGGGCTATTGTTTCTGAAGGCACTATCATTTCCCAAATTTACTGCTTTCTTACAACTACACGCATCTTCAGCGAACACCAAAGATATCTTCTCTGCCTTCGCAGCGTGCCATAAAAAATAAGCTGGCCGTAAAAAACCGCAATTCCTCACATTGTCTTATATCTTATTTCAAAGTGAGGGCATGTTTTGCGTAGCTTACCTCTATTGGCACACTGTAGCGTAAGAATATTTCGGGTTTGGTTCGGGATCGCGGGCAGTGAAAAAATTAGTAAATCTGTGAAAAATTACATATTACCTCAGAAATATGGCGCCCTATCGGATCCAAGTGCCTACTGAAAATCAATGAACATGGTATCATTTTGTGCGATAAGGATGTTCTAAGCCAACAAAATAAAAACTAATGACATTTTTGCTGGATGATAGCGGTGAAGAAATTAGCGATCGCAGGATGTAACATTCTGTCTGGGCCACCCTGTATATATGAACTGTAAAGAAAGGACACCTGCCTACAAAGCTACACCCAAAATGTTTTCGCGCTTCCGTGTCCTTTTTATGAAGGTTTGACATGTATTTCATTGAATGTCCCAAGTGGACTTTAAAAGAGTGTTCGCAATTTCCTGTAATTACTGCCCAAAAACAGCCATGATGTTACAAAGATAAAATTGCTGGCCTTCATTTTCTCTTCAAAGTTTGTGGCACAATGCTATAATGATATTTCAGCAATTATGGGTTGAGGTTATTATGACAAGACTTAATATTTTTGTTCTTAGAGCTCAACAATTGCCATCAGCTCGGAAATCAAGTATTGAAGTATATTAAGTAACTCCACTCTAGAGTGCAGGGCAATGATGTAGCATATTAATTGTTAGTCAATTTGAGAAATTCTTGAAATATTCCTAGGAAATTATACAACATTTGTTGGTTTATTTGTGATCTGTCATGAGGACATCGTTTCCATGTTGTTTCAATTCAACACAGCATTTACATTTGCGTGATCCACCATTTCACAACTCTTGATGGACTTCCGTATTCTTTCAATGGCAAAGGAGAATACACTCTGATAACATTAAGTAAGCGCAGACTTTGAGCTTCAGTGCGGAGAAACAGCCGCGGCACTGCTGACATCATGACACCGAGATCAACCACAGCTACAGTATTTGTCGGTGTTGCCGGCCCGACGCGGGGCCACAACGGTTTGCTTTAGAAAACTTCTTTGTTGCTAGAAATTGTGTTGGTGGACCGGCATTTGTTTAATAGTGTTGTGCATTATTTGGTATGGACTTAGAAGTTGGTCCATTTTAGGAGATTGGAAAGAACTTCCTGCCATTGTTTCACTTGCTACAATTTCATCTTGAAATCACATCAAGCAGAATTGGCATCGTTTTTCTTCATTACTTCTGATTGTCGGTGTCTGGCCAGAAGGCGCCCTTAGCGTATGTCCTCTGGCAGATAAGGGCCTCAAACAGTTAAATTTCTCTCAATTGAGAAATGTGCCTTTTTTGATTATTGGCACTCAACAGACTGATGGAAAGAATCTAATCAAATTTTCACACTACATTGATTTCATTGCTGAAGAAAGAGCCCATGGTTTCCAAATATAGAGACAAATTTAGTATTAAGGACCCTTTTTGCTGTGACCAATATGGTAGGGCCCTTCTGCGAACAGCTGACGAAATATCAATAGCATCAATTTCCAACAGATTATGCGCAGATGCTGTGAGTTGGATCTGAAAGTATTAATGATTTCTCTTGACTACCATTCAGGTGGAGTTTGGACTGACTAATAATCGCACAGAACTGACTGTATGGTAATGGAACAAGTATTGATCTGGATACCATAATATCAGTGTGAGTTATAATGCTGTGATTTGATTGGTATATTAAAGATCAGTATCAGTGACATGATTGGGAGAAATAAAAAAATGCCTTTAGAACAACTGGTTGAAAGATAAACCAAATGTACACCAGCTGGAGTGGATCTCCTTACTGGAAGGATTTGTCTTGAGTTTGTTTGCTTAAGGACAATCAAGTATGAACAGGCCTGCAGTGTAATTTTATCGGGGCACAATAGATTTAATCCCCATAGAAGGCTACACTACAAATTTGTCTGTTACAAGACATACTGATGGACATTATTTTAAAATGAGTCAACTTTTGCTACAAATTTTTCACAGTAGAATCCCTGCATAGTTAACTTGATTCTAGAATAAATTTACCCCAAATTGAGGACTACCCCCCAATCACGTCATTTACCTTTAACTCTGCATGGCAGAATAATACAAAATTCACATACAATACGAACAATGGTACAACCATACCAAATACACTACGAGGGTACTAATTAATGTAATTAAGAAAACGATAAAATCAGTGACCATGCAGGAGGACTCCGAATAAGCAAACTTAACATTTGAGGCCTCTAAAACACAATACAAATTAAAACAACTAAAATAGGTACCTTCGTAATGCAAAGAAAGAAAGGGATAGCGTCAAAATGTGGAACAGGTGGTATATGAAATAAAAAATTAAGTTTCAATGCAAAATTGGTGCATTTCAAATCAAACTATTTGTAACAAATTGTTGCACCAAAAAAATGCTCCAGTTCAAAACACATTGCCACATACAAATATCACCTGTATTTTTTGTAAATTTGTAAGCAAGTTTATCACTGTCTCATTATAAGTTGGAAACAACACATAGATTAATGAATCAATCAATGAATTTGCGGTTCCTATTGCTTTCATTACGAAAGGTCTCCGCTTCCTCAACACCCCTATAACAATAGAACTACCTGTGTTCGTCAAACCCAGAATTTTAATCCTTGCCCCCTGGGGCTTCCCCTTCTCACTAGGTGCGTTCACATTACAAATCTTCGCGAAGACTTCGCGAAGTTTGGCTTGATCGTTCACATTGGGGCAAAACTTCGAGAAGATTTACTTCCCGCGAAACTTCTTGAAGATTTGGAACGCACTGCAGCTGCACATGTGGAAACAATAAAAATGTACAGAGATTTTGCTACAGATTGATCAGGAAAATTGTTTCTGTGATGCTCCAATGAAAGTATACCAAGCTCTAACAAAAATTGAATGAGTTTGGACGTATGTTGCTGCATACAAAACGCATGTAAATATCCGAGCTACATGGTATACTCAAGTCATAACGTATTCAAGTCCATGTTTGTGTACAGTGTGCATTTATGTCCCCGCACCGGAAATGCGCTGAGGCTCACGGGATAACTTCCCGAAGTTTGTGTTCACACTCAAAATGTCGTGGGAAGTTTCTCGATGTTCGGGAAATTTTCTACAAAGTTGTGAGAAGTTTCGCGAGAAGTTTCGCAGGAAATTTCGCTGGAAGTTTGTGTTCACATTACCAAACTTCGCGAAGTTAATCTTTGGGAAGTGAAGCTTCGCGAAGTTTGCTGTAAGTGTGAATGCACCTACTGTAAACTATTGAGGCTTTTCATGCTAAACCCAATCCTATAATGCCCCCCCCCCCTCAACAAATTTCACAATTTTACCGCAGCGCAAATTTTTTTGACTGCGCCGTTTGCTGGCTTTTTACTTTCAAGTCGCATGCATCATTTGAGACCATTTCCGCAAAAATTGGACGTATCATTACAACACTGCGCGACTCTTCGTACATGCATGTCAGCTCCAAAATTGCTCAAAAACATGATTTTGTGAACAAAATCAATGCAAATTGTGTTTTCAGCCAAAAATCATAAATGTATGATGATTTTTACTTTTACCGGTTGAAGTGGATTAATTTTATGCTGTTTATGATTGCAAAAGTGTCCTCAACAAATTTCATCGAAAAAACAATAAAAAAACCAAAAGGTTGAAAAAGCAAAGAAATACATAAGAAATTCACAAAACAATAAATATTATACATGAGAAATTAATTCTGATTCGGCAATTTTTTTGTAGGTAATGTCAGAAAGAATATTTTCACCCAAACTTAGCATTCTACAAACTATTATCAGTGCGTTATAGGCAAAAACATGTATTTTTTGAAAATCTAGTGATACAGTCTTGTAGAGTACATCCATGTCTATGCACATGCAAATTACTGAGGCAATAGCGTGATCTGTGGCCAAGGTTTGACGGGGGTCCATAATGGTGACATGCTATGATAAATACTAGAGTCTTGATTTTTAAAGATAAAGTAAATGTCTGTGGAGGTAAAAAAAAAAGAGATAGAGTGAGTGTACTCTGGAGGTAAAAAAAGTTGCATGATCTGGAAATGAGACAACATATGCCCAGAAGCTACTTCAAATTTATTGAGCTATGACCTTTGACCTTTGAGGTACACCCTTCGTAATCGAACTTGGGCTGTATTTTGATAGATGTACATTCATGCCAAATCTTATCAAAATCTGTCCAATATTAGTAAAGTTATCAAACGGAAACCAGTTTTCACATTTTATGAGCTGTGACTTTTGACCCTTGGCTTACACACTCCAAAATTGAACGTGAGCTGTATTTTGTGATCATGTACCTTCATACCAAATCTCATCAAAATCTGTCAAATATTAGTAAAGTTATCGAACGGAAACCAGTTTTCGCATTTAATGAGCTATGACCTTTGACCTTTGGCCTACACACTCCAAAATTGAACTTGGGCTGTATTTTCATAGATGTACATTCATGCCAAATCTTATCAAAATCTGTCCAATATTAGTAAAGTTATCAAACGGAAACCAGTTTTCACATTTTATGAGCTGTGACTTTTGACCCTTGGCTTACACACTCCAAAATTGAACGTGAGCTGTATTTTGATATCATGTACCTTCATACCGAATCTCATGAAAATCCATCAAACATTACTAAAGTTATCGAACGGAAACCAGTGTTTCGGACGGACGGACGGCGGCGTTACTATATCCCCCCTCCAACTTCGTCGGGTGAGGGGATATTGAAGGTTTTGTGAACATTTTAATAGGAATGGTCTGTGTATACTGGACTCTCCCTGTCCTAACCAGAAAAATGGCAGCTGCAGTTTGTTAGCCTAGGGGATTAGGAGCTGAAGGGATTTGCTGCACTCTGTTGACATTTCAAAGATAACTTCCTGGTAGATAAAAAATTCGGGGTGGAGAGGAGAAGCGGAGAAGTTTTTGTCATGTTAACATATTATCTTCATATGTATATTGGCCATCCACAGAGAGCTATTCATCTCCAGATGAGAACTTTGAGTTGGAATCAACGGCACCAAACGCTACCGAGGCTTTCTTTGAGGTTGACATCACCAACGGGATTTCTGTGTCTTTTGGTGTTAGTCTGGGTTTTAAGAGTTTAACAATCTCGTTCAGTGGGCCACCAGAATACCGTACAATGGGTGTTGGTACAGGACTTTACGGTAAGATGCTCATTCTTATGGCCATTGTTTTGTTACATGATTTTGTTTCTCTGTGTTCTTCTGTGTGTGTGTGTGTGTGTGTGTGTGCATAGGTATGGTGTGTTTGTGTGTGTGTGTGTGTGTATGTGTGTATGTGTGTGTGTGTGTGTGTGTTGTGTGTGTGTGTGTGTGTGTGTGTGTGTGTGTGTGTGTGTGTGTGTGTGTGTGTGTGTAGGCATGGTCCTGCCATAGTGCCACTCACCATAGTGACAACCCAGTTCAGAGATGAAAACCTTTAACCCGTTGGCTATGGGAACCAGATGTGCCCTGTGTTAACTCTATGGGGTTTCCAGAATCTCGAAGGCAATGGGTTAACAGGTCGCCGGGTCGCCAAATATTTTGTAAGATATTACAAGCACCAGAGTTGTAATACCCCTGATGAATATACATACAAGCCACTTTTTCGAAAGAATATATTGTATTTATTGAATCCCTTCTGGGTGATCTTGACTTGATTGCATGCAATATTGTTGGCATGTCACCCATTCTACGTAGTTGAAATTATCCTTGTCAATGTGAAAAACCATTCAATATTGTTACAATATTCAATGCTGGCATGCGCGGAACGGCGACACTTGCAGTGCATTAGCGTAATGCAAGTCCTGCGCGTTGGCAGGACTTGACCTTAACTTTTTTATTAGGGAGCCAGCTGGGTTCCTCAGGGACTCGATTAGGGAGCCAAATTGAACTTTTGGGAGCCATGTTTTCCCTCAGTCACAATTGGTTGTCATATTGAAAACGGGGGATGTTCGTTATTCCGAAGGTTCGTTATTCCGAAGGCTCGAAACGTACCTTCGGAGTAATGAACCTTATTTCGTTTTCCGACTAACGAACATCGAGGTATAGGCAATTTACGTGTTTCGGAATTACGAACCTTCGGAATAACCAACCTTCGGAATAACGAACCTTCGGAATAACGAACTGTAACCTTGAAAACTTACACGCATCTGCTCCGAATGCAGCCGCGAATTCCGTTTAACACGGGAAATGAACATCAAAATAAACAGCGCTTTTTGATGTTCCGGCCGTGATTGCTTAAAATAGGGAAAGTTTCTCAAAAATCTTTGGACGGGTTTTGAAAGTTTAAAATGTTTTGCTTAAGATGATACCAAATTCACTGTTATTCTAATAGAGGAAATGGTAGTAATTTTGACTTTAAAATTTTCCATTTTTCAGATTTTCAGTGGGGATTGTGTCATTTCCCCCCGTTTTGGAGGGTGGTTAACACACTCAATGGCCTGTCAAATATTACTGGAGAGTTATATAAAAAATCTTCGGATGGTTTCTGAAACTAGACATTTTCAGCTTTAAGTACATGTAACAATGATATTTATTCATTGAGGGGAAACGGTAGTAATTTTAGCATGAAATCAGGCACAGTTTTCTCATAAGTTCGGGTTTGCTAACCCTATCACGTATTGCGACCACGTGTGCATGCACTCAGCCCGTGAATGTGACGCGCGCCATTGGTCAAATAGGCGCGTCTGGTGAGACAACACGTGCAGCCGGCCAATCAGTAAGCATGAATTTCTACCTCCATAATTACTCTGAAATTGCCATCTCGTCAGCAGTACATGCCAATATTTTTGCTTCAAACTTGACCAGAATATGTTTAATAATGGAATCAAAGGTCACTACTTGAAAAGAGGATATATTTCCCTTCATTTTAGTGTCAAAATTGTGAAGAGGTAAATGATTTTACATTGATAATAAACCCATTGGAAAGTTGTTAAGGAAATTTTTTTGTTTCGTTAGTTTTGATGGATTATTTCATCATTCTTTTCACAAAAAGTTCCACAGATTGACACTGGATTGAATTCTTTGAAATTTTTCCTGCAAAATGATACATCGTTTATAAAGCCCAAGGTAAAACGAAAATATCATTGATTGAATATGCCTTACACGGCGCGTATAGCTCACGCTGAGTGACTGACTCTCTCGGCTCGTGTAAGACCAAATACGCATTCCGGAGCTTAACTTTTCAACACGTGCCTGTATCTCTAAATCTTGAGGAGCCAGGCGGGCTTTTTTCATATATTTAAGGAGCCCGTAGCTATTCTGGGGAGCCAATGGTCCAAGGGCCCCTGCTAAAGTCAAGCCCTGATTGATTCATGTGAAGTGCACGATGAAGTGCACGAGTGTGTATAGGCTTACCATAGGATTACACATTGCCTACTATTGTATACAGAGCTAGATCTTTCTGTGCATTTATTGATTTAATTGCAAAAATTTACATATTCTTACACATTTTCTCAAATTTGTATGTACATGTATGATAATATTGGAGTTTGGGGGGTATGTCATATTTATGAGATTCAACCGCATGAGTATTGGAACTTACTGGTATCTTTGGTTGGTAAATATTCATGCTGATGAATACAATATGATATACCACTCAAGTGCATTCAATATTATACAGTGTGTCTCAAAAAAATTGTGTAAATGAAAAGCGCCCTCTGTGGCAATTTTAAAATACTGTTGTGACATGATGGTTACGTCAACGTCAAGGGCAAAGGCTCAGCTTTCAAATGCCGTTTGTTTTGTTTAAGTTGCTTGTTTCAATCCTGAGATATGTTTAGTTAACCACGAAAGGGTAAAATCACAAATGTGCCACTTTTACTACAGTCAATGATAGTATCAGGCCCTCTCCCCTTGAAAGTGGCACAATCGTGGTTTTACCTTTGTGCTGTTAACTAAACATATCTCGAGATTAAAGCAAGCAAATTGAATGGAACAAACAGTATTTGAAAACTTGGCTTTTTCCTTTGATTATTACAAGTGATATTATTTTCTCTGTACTATAATCCAGGTCTGTGGGATGATGATCCCAGTAATGACTTTCAGTACAGAAATGGGTCAACACTGGAGATGCCGGCAAACGGAAATTTAGCAGAACGAGATATATTCTACTTTGGTCAATCATGTAAGTCCGAGATATACAATAAATTGCATTTTATTTGTTGGTTTACAGTAGTTGAATGCCAGCATTAGTCAATCACAATAACGAAAGAACGTTGGAGACGCACTCAGATTATTGCAATTTTCTGGCGAGATTCGCTGACATGTTCATATCAGATTTGTGCGTGTTGAATGGCGCGGTGTTTAAAAACCTGTCTTTGCAATCGCATTGTTTCTCTTTATTTTTTACACTTGGGATAAAATCAGAATTTCATTCATGTTTGTTGGCATGGAATATTTCTTATTATTAGTGAGGTGTAGAGCTAGTTTAACTGCCACAAAGAAAAAAGGCAACAACTAGAACACAGATTGGCTGTAGTAAATCAATCGCTTTTGTTTTGAGTCAGACAGGAAGTTAGAAAGACTGTAAAAAGTCCAGGATGTTGATAATATGTGACCCGTCACCACGATACTCTGATAAAGTAGCACAACCCTAAGGTAAGGAAAGTGCCAAATATCGTAATTATTATATGAAGTATGAAAGTGAAGTGTCCTCAAAAAGTAAAAGTTTTATGTCCTTCACATGTTGAAAAAATTTGAATGCTTATATTTTCACGCAAACTATTTTTATTTCCATGTTTATGTTTCATAAAATGTGTGAATTTATCAGGGTATCATGGTGACAAGTCACGTATATGTGACCTGTCACCACGATACCCTGATAAAGTCGCATAGCCCAAAGGCAAGGAAATTGGCAAATATTGTAATTAGGATATAAATTATCAAAGTTAAGTGTCCTCAAAATCAAAAGTTGTAGTACCTTCACATGTTGCAAAAGTTTTAATATTTATAATTTGTACCAAAGTATTTTCCTTTCCATTTTATGTTTCATAAGATGTGCGACTTTATCAGGGTATGGTGGTGACGGCCGGTCACATATAGTATCTGTTATCAGCAAATATCGGGTATATGCCATATGGAGAATTAGAAGCAGGAATAGTCCTCAGTTCCCAGCATGTCCTCAGTTAATGTGCAGTGTCTCGTAAATATCCTTAATTACCTGTGAAAACACACCTACACACACACACACACACACACACGTACACACACACGCACACACACATGGGAAGAAAAATAATCTGCATGCATGTTTCCATATCATAATTACAATGACATTGCCTTTTTCCTAATGATTTTGTTGTGCAGGGCGTGATAACAGAACAAGAAGCACTCTTCAACCTATCCCAGTGGCCTCAAGTTATAGCGATTTCAACTTTCCAGACTTCGTGCCCCTGTTCCTTGATGAACTCTTGGCCGGCGCTAGCCCTGAGCTAAGGGACCAAGCGAATGCGACATGTGGAAATGACAGGGCATGTCTGTTTGATGCCTTGGCTACAGGGGACCTGCAGGCCGGAGAAACCACCAATGAGATTACAGAAGACTTGACCAATGAGATTGAAACGCTGGGTAAGACAACTTTGCCATATTTTCATGTTTTAATTAATCATTTCATTCATTGTTTTCATTGTACGTAAATGTTCACAAAAAACACACAAGTCTGTGTTATCTTACTGTTTGAGGCCTCTTGATAAGGTCAAAGGTTACTTTCATTCAGTTTGCAGATAAGGGAAACAATTGGTTGAAAAACCAGCCTCACAATTGTTTTTGTTAGAATTGCTGTCATGATTCACAATTTGCTGCACCACAAAGCCATCTGTCAGTGACAAAAATGACCAAATATTGATGAAGATATACTCATTTCTAGTAATTATTTCTGAGTGTCAGAGGTACCGTATTTTCTGTACCAGTCTTTGCTGTGGATAGGGACATAGGGAGTGTTAACAGCACCCTCTTATGGGTACTTGCCTTTTTTTTTCGTAGTACATAACCACAGCAAAGCTCGGTATTAGCGGCCTCGCAGCATGATAAACGATATAGCGACGACTCTGTCTTCAAATTCATCATATGATATTTTGTATTGATCTGACATTGTCATATTTGTTGGAAAACTTCCTTAAATCGATTTTTAACTTGGTATACAAGTGCAGAAAAGAATATTCCACGGAAATATTGTGCAAAGAGATGTAGCAATTGAATACTTTTTGGTGAGAAATATAGTGTTTAGACAGCATGTACAATGTATTTCAGGGCTGATTTGGACGACTGTTTTGATTCTTGTTGTGTATAAGCCACACTCATGATTTTGAAGGTGTTTTTTTTGCTGAAAAAAAGTGTGGTTTATACGCTGGAAAATATAGTAGCTAAGGTCATGGCTGATGAGAATGACTATTTGTTTATGCAATCAACACCACTGGTGTTGGTGCAAGGATTACTGATCATAGAGGGAAGTACTTTAAATGGTAAAATAAGGTGCATTCACATTACCAATCTTCGCGAAGTTTATCTTCTCAAAGACTTTGTGAAGTTTGGTTTGTTCGTTTACACTGGGGTAAAACTTTGAGAAGATTTACTTCCCGCGAAACTTCTCAAAGATTTGGCCCACACTGCACAAGTGCAAAAGCATACAATGGGCCGTATAACCACGCAAAATCAAATGCACAGCGGAGGCTTTATTTTACTGTTCTCCACATATTGATCAGGAATTTCCAATGTCCTGTACCATCCATTATTTAAATAATGAAAGTAACAAGCTCACAGAACAGACTGAATTATCTAACAGCTCAGTACACGTACATAGTACGAGCCATACCCAAGTCATGTATTCAATTCCAGATTCCCTGTATATTTTGTGTACAGGGCATATTTACATCCCCACACCGGAATGCCCAGAGGCTCACGGGATATATCTTCCCGAAATTTGTGTTCACACACTCAAAATGTCACAGGAAGTTTCACGATGTTCAGGAAATTTCCCACAAAGTTGTGGGAAGTTTCGCGGGAAGTTTGCGTTCACATTACCAAATTTCACGAAGATTGCTGTAAGTGTGAAAACACCTACAGCTGCTTGACTCAATAGGAATCTCCATTGCCTTAATCCAGGGGAGGGGGCACTGTCATTACAAGGTGGACACCATACTCATGGACAAAAAAAGCATAAAAAGAGTTTTTTTTTTTACACAGGCATATTTTCAACAGAAGGTTTACTTGAATAGGGTATCTTTTCAGATTTGAATACTTGTTTAGGGTATTCTAAGATCGAATGATAATTACATAATTACAAGATGGACACCATGCTCGTGGACATAAACGTGTAAAAAGGGTTGTTTTTAATGGGCATACTTTTAACAGAACGTTTACTTGAACAGGGTATCTTTTCAGATTTGAATAGTTGTTTAAGGTTTTGTAAGATCGAACGATAATTACGTTTGGTAAGGATAATTACATTACAACGTGGACACCATGCTTAAGGACAAAAAATGTGTAAAAATGTTGTTTTTCACATGCTTTTAAGAAAAGGCCTACTTGAAAAGGGTATCTTTTCAAATATTAATACTTGTTTAGGGTATTTTTAGATCGAAGAATGATTACTTTTTGTAGGGTCCATTTTGAAAGTCCATGCAAGAGCACGGTGTCTACCTTGTAATGGCAGTGCCCCTCCCCTCCCCTCCCCCCCCCCCCCCTGCCGGCCATAATCTAAATTGCAATGTATTGATGTTTTAGTAATAGGTTTTCATTACGAATTGTTTCATCAAGTTAAGTGATGGTTAAAAACAGACAGGTTTAGGATGATCAATAGATATATAAAGAATTTCACATGAAATGACAAATTTATTCAACATCAAAATTCCCAAGTTTCTGTTTTCCACAGATTTCACATAATTATGCTATAATTATGTTCAAGAAGGCACTGTAATGATGATAATATTTGTGAATTTCCAGACAATTTCCCACCAAATGTAACGAGCATTACGGAGACGAGCCTGGTTCCTGCATTAGAGGGAAGCAACACGCTAGCTGTTATTGTTGGTAACACGTACAGTCTACAATTTGCTGCAAGTGATCGGAATAACGATACAATTTCATACTCAATCAGAGAGCCGATACCACCAGGAGCCTCCATTGATCAAAGTAAGAAGATATATTTGATTTTTTCCCCATTAAATTTGCAGCAATTAGAAATTATGCACATGATTCGTCAAGCAAAATGAGTAACTAATTATCGAAATGTGCCGTTTAAACTTTTCTTTTTGAAGTTTGTTGCCCTAAATGGCCGACACTTTTCCCAGAACACAATGTCAATATGGACAATTCCAGGGTCAGTCACATTACACTTTTATGTGTCAAGTCTGTAACTCTGCGGTATCAGTCTTACAAGAATGAGTCTTTCTGTCCAATTTACACATTGACTTTAACTTGACACCCAAAATTGTTGCAGGCATTGTACTGTGAACGCCACAACATGGTAAAAATCGGTCAGTTGCATTGCACAAAAAGGACAAGGCAAAAAAATCCACTTATTACAGTTCACTAGTTTTTTTAAACCAAAACACTTTTACCAGTTTTATTATTTGCACCACATGACCTCGACAAAGAAGCCTGAAATAAGCTATTTAGATTTGGTAAGCAACTTAAAGTATCCTTTGCGGATGGAAAAATGCTGGTCAGTCGCATTACAGTTTGTACGGTGTGACTCCGGAGGGTATTTTACCCATATAGGGTAATCAATTAAATATCATTATGGCTTCAGAAATACATAAATGTGTCCATCTGTTTCACTTTAGCGATTTGTTTTTAGAAAAAATATCAAAAGAAACTTGTGTAAATCGCATTTTAGTGATTTTTTTTGCCTCCAGTCCCATATATACAATTTTGATGGTTCAAGATTTTGAGGAAATCAACGAAAATTAAAAAAAATATTTTTAGTGAATTTGAAAGACTTTTATTATTTATGAACATCCATGGTATTAGGTTACTAATAGGTCATATAATTAACATAAGAGAGACATTTTAGTTTTTTTGTTAAATGTCCTCATTTGCTTGGAATTGCACATTGAGAAGGGATGATGATCATGTTCTGAGAAAAGTTTTGGAGTTTAGAGTAAATAAACAAAGAAAGTGAGGAGGACCAAAGAAGACATGGTTAACGCAGGTGGTGGAGGACCTCAAGAAGGTTGGTTTGAGATAGGAGGATGCACTGAATTGGGTGGGATGGTGTGAGAGTGATTGATGCAAGATGGACTCTAGGGCATTGACCAAATAACGCTCTAGAAAAAAAGTTCCATAGTCTCCAGATTGGTATTGAAAAATATCATTACAATTTGATTAAGATGAAGTCGCTGATGAGAAAACACATTCGTTCTCAAAGTTTTATTTGCGCATTGATGAGATAATCAACTAATTAGTGAGGCAAGTTCTCAGTCCCATTCGTAGGAGAAGGAATCACTGTCAATAGCGATTTCACAGACACGAACATTAGTCACTAGATCTGTCTTTACAGCTATGTTATTAATATTTATTGAGGCATGTGCCTCTACATTATATGCATTGGAATGCAGCTGGTGATGGTATTCTTTTCAATGAATTTGATAATAGCCATTCACGCAGTTCTCCGTTATTTATAGAATGATTGCGCCTCACTGAAGTTCCTATCCAGTATTCAAACATCTGGGGATTCACAGAAGCATTGTGACTACATAGGTTGTCAGGCACTCCCTAGATTATGAACGAGGATGTGATGACTGATGGGGTGATATTCCAGCCACGTAATTTATTTTTGTACACGGTGAAATTCTGCCG
>JZLH01S0007286.1:16158-27833 GCA_001188425.1 Eucidaris tribuloides
AAAAGAGAATATCTCGAGGATTCATCTCTCAGACAATATGGAGCGCATTACGAGCTACGATATAAATAGTACTTAAAAGCCGTAAAGTATGTCACTGCTAAAATCCACGCGCAAAAATATAATACTTTAGACTCGCAAGATATCATGAAATATCTGACATACTGTTCATCTATTTGTTTTTCGAATCTGCTGTCGGCAGAATTTGGAGAATATAATCATAAGCGTCTGCAGAATAGTGAAGCAAGATAGGTTTGATAGCATCATTCGTCTGCTTCTATGCTACGACGTACTAGCTACGTTTGGAATATGCACCGCACAAAGCCAAACTGAGAGTTCAAATTAGTGATTTTTCGTACACTTGCACAGAAGAAGTAATTCCGGGCACCAAAACGCACTAAAAAACGCAAGAAATGTTGAGTTTTTCATTATGAAATTTAAAATAGCTAGGTGCCATAAATTGTGTAACACATACGGAAAGAGTATTAATTCCCATGTTGATATTTATGCATTTTTACACTCATAAGTCAACTGTCGTATGTTTTGTCACCAATAAACTTTATATATTTTGTCGTGCCGAGCTCCCTGCGCGAGGATTTTGTGTGCGCAGCGCAGGCAGAGAGCTACAGCTATGGCTACGCACACTGTCAAATATCCTGGCTCATTACGGTGTCACCGATACTTGTAACAAACACTATCGGAAGGTATTGTTGATATTATTGCAATTTTTACTCATTAAATCATGTCGCTAACTCGATTATTTTTTCACAATAAACTTTTATACTATTTTGTCGGTGCCGCCCGGCCCCTGCAAGCGGAGACCGGACGGTGGCAGCGCAGGAGCTGCAGCTACACTTGTCACGATTGCGTAATGCGGGAGAAATGTCAAGTATCTGGCTCATTACGTGTCGCCGACATAGCCATCATCGGCAGAATATATAGTTGGAATAATCGAAATTAAAATTGTATTTGCTAAAGACTCGAGATGTGGAATCTGGTTAAGCACAAATACGCCCGACGCTATATTATTCCACGAGCTTTCGGAACTCTCGCTTCATATAGGTAAGAACACGCTGTTGTCAAGCTACGTAGTGCGTGGCTTACATTGGATAGCGCGCATGTTTATTGCGCGTGTGACCCGGGTTCGAATCCCACGCTACATTCCTGTTTTAAATATTTTTTTTTCTTTTTATTTATTAATGTCTTGGGGTACAAGCACTATTCTGTACGGTAAGCAACGTTAGTCGTTACTTACATGTATTTTAATGTGTGAATAGTGATCTATATAACGTAAGTTAGATCTAACGTTAGTTACGGCCGAGTTAACGTTAACTTAATGCGTAGGGTCTACATTTATTGAAATCATTTACCAATCAATAAACAATGAATATATGAAAGTAGTTTATAAAACAAATATTGAACGGCCTTCATTCGAGCTCTAGATAAAACTATGGTCCCCTCGGTGACTGCAATAGAAATATTTGCTTCGGGGCTACGCCGCCCTCCTCAGCAAATAGTTCTATTGCAATCACGTCGGGCCCTATAGTTTTTAAGAACCGGCTCATGGCCGTACATATTTGTATACAACCTACGCATGGTCAAAATCCCTAGGTAGGGATTTCCCCTACGAGTGGCAGCCTTGGATGGCGCGCTGGCAAGCGCGCGGCCGGCCAAAAGTTGTTCATATCAAAAATGAACAATGTAGACTTGTGCTTTGCAAAGATTGTCGCGCCGTCGCCTCCTCTCTCTCCTCCTAGTCCTCCTCCTCACTCCTCACTCCTCCTCCTCCTCCTCCTCCCCTCCTCCTTACAGTGAAAGGGTATTAAAATCGCCAAGATCATATACTTTTAACCCCCGGGGTAGGGGAGGGGAGGGGAGGGTTGGGGTGGGGGGGGGTGTCCGAAGATTTTTTATATAACGCTCCAGTAATATTTGACGGGCCGTTGAGTGTGTCAACCACCCCTCAAAATGGGTGAAAATGACACAATCCCCATTGACAATCTGAAAAAGGGGAAATCTTAAAGTCAAAATTACTACCGTTTCCTCTATTAGAATAACTGTGAAATTGGTATCATCTTAAGCAAAACATTCTAAACTTTCAAAATCCGTCCGAAGATTTTTGAGAAACTTTCCCTATTTTAAGCAATCACGGCCGGAACATCAAAAAGCGCTATTTTTGATGTTCATTTCCCGTGTTAAACGGGATTCACGGCTGCCGCCGAGGCAGATGCGCGTAACTTTTCAATACGCATCCCCTCCCTCCCCCTCCCCCGGGGTTAAAAGGATATGATCTTGGCGTTTTAATACCCTTTTCACTGTAAGTGTGTACATCGCCCGCCGTGAAAAACAACTTTTTTTGTCGGTTTTTTTTTTTCCACACGCGCGTGGTGTAGGCCTACACCTTGTAATGACAGTGCAACCCCCCCCCCCCCCATCGCCGGGCCTCCTCCAAAACATGCAAAAATCAGACGAGTCAGATTGAAATTGTATCCAGTTTTTGTTCTTTACGTTGGCCTACATGTGATACGAAATTTTTCTTATACAATTGTATAATCCTTTTGTATTCATAGTGATGCAAAGTTATACATTTATGGGGTCGTGTATTTGTGTAGGTCCTAATGTTACTTTTCGGGAAAGGGGACTGGCGCCAATATCAAATTGCACTTGCAACGTCAGCCCTCTTCATAATTTAAATCTAGTTTCTGTTTCTTTGCCACATTGGATGTCATTGTTTGATTTGCAATGTTTTATGCATACGACTTGCAGAAGGAGAAAAAAAGGAAAATAAATGTTCAAATATTCATTGTCAGATTCATTATCATTTTTTTTTAATGCAGCTGCAGAAAAAAATGAATTGAATCATTCACATAGAATCGAATGTTCAAGAAGAAGAAGAAGAAGAAGAAGAAGCGAGGAGGAGGAGGGGGAGGGGAGGGGAGGGGAGGGGAGGGGGAGGGGAGGAGGAGGAGGAGGAGGAGGAGGAGGAGGAGGAGAGAGGAGGAGAGAGGAGGCGACGGCGACGCGACAATCTTTGCAAGCATGCATTGTTCATTTTTGATATGAACAACTTTTGGCGGCCGCTGCATAGAGATAAGTATCTATCTCTATGGGCGCCGGCCGCTGCCAGCGCGCCATCTACGGACTTCTTCGGCATCATGGCGGACAAGTCGAGTGATCCGCGCGAAGAACAAACTGAGGAGCAAAGTCAAAACCCCGTGGAAAACGATGGAAAAGTCGTCAAAAATAATAAATTCCCACTAACAAGAATTAAAACAATTATGAAAACGGATCCTGATGTTTCACTAGCGAGCCAGGAGTCAGTTTATCTCATAGCAAAAGCCACGGTGAGTAATGAACGTTGGTTAATTTCATTTCAGTCCCACACATTAGAATCTAAGTATGTAACTTGTCAGTACGGGCGCACGTCCAATATCGGAGATTCTCTCCGATATCGGAGACTTTTTCTGCTCTCCAATTTCAGAGATATTCTCCAATATTGGAGACTTTTTTTGTTTATTTACCTTGGCGCAGCAGGGATCATGTTATCGCAACTTAGGAATGTGATATTCAGAATCCTTAGTTGAGCCTACCCCACATGACCGTCTAAATTCACCGTCTTCTTACCAAGTTATGATCGATTGTTTACATTTTGCTGCAGTTTTCGATAGCAAAGTTGCTGATGGTATCGATTACCAACATAGTTTATGAATGTTGTCATTATCAATATTATTATTCTTATAAATTATTAAGAAATTTGTATTAGACTCTATGTAAATCCGGATCTAATTGTTTACACCACCATGACCTCAGTGGGATTGGTCTTGGAAAAAAAAATCTCCAATATCGGAGATTTTCTTTGTGCCAAGTTTTGATGACCCCATTAAAAGTCTCCGATATGGGAGATAATCTCCGACATTGGAGATAGTCTCCGATATTGGACGTGCGCCCGTACTGCTTGTAAGTTATCACATGTATCTTTCTAATCTAGTTTCTCAAATGTACAACTAACGTTACAACTAACGTCCGTATTGTCGCCGTGCAGGTATTGTCGATAAAGTCTGATAAAGTATCTGCTTCTGTCAAAGTGGGTGCATATTGGTCAGTTTATATTATGATAATGAATTAGAATCATGAGAATATCTGCAGTGACAGTGAGCTAGTGTTAAGCAACCAACTGAAGTTAAAATCCGTAACGCCAAACGGAAAGGGCGGGGAAAATTTTTCACACACCTGATTCCTGAAAAGGTCGCGATGTCTAGTGTGTCGTCTGTACAGCCCACAAGCCATTCATCCATTGGTCATTCACACCCGTGTTTGCACATGCAATTGCAATGCAACAAAATGGCTGACTTGCACTCAACATTTTCAGCACATTTTAACTAACGAGTAACGTTTAACTTCAATCCGGTATTCTGATAAATTAATTCACGAACAGGAAAGTACAAAGAAGTCACGGATTTCAGTGTACCCTACGTAAGGGTACATCCACGCAAGAGGCAGACACTCATCCAGCCAACGAGCAGAAAAAATGACCCTTATTTCTCCTAAAACATTGGCCCTGTTTTGGAAATAAAATTTCACTAGATCATCTACGCATAGTAAGAACATAAAATATGAAAAGAAATACTTACGCCCTATCTCGGCAAAGCCGCCGAATGTTTCGGGGTGGTTTTCTCAGGTCCCCCGTTGCCTAAGTGAAGGTGTTCAAAAAATTTTAACCCGATGCTGCACCCATCATCGATGTTCATCGTAAGCACATACGGCGTAGCCACAATAATTTGACTGGGAGATGCAGCGAATGACAAACTGCCAGTAGAGCTTTTTCAATTGTCTGACTTCATATTTTTCTTATCGAAATCACGAATTTTTTATGATAAAAATCATTTGTAAGCGATAATTTGAGTGAAAATATTAATTTACAACTGAACATCATTTTTTAGGTATAATTATCTTTTATTAATGAAAAATACACATAAACTAAAAACTCTACTCACTGTAATCTGTGTATCAAATTGTATAGTCTTTTGTTTCAGACTCAAAATAGTCTGGTTGTGAAGTGTTTCACTATTGTCCACATTGCATTAAGAGTGCTGTATTGTCCACATGGATCATTATACTGGTAAAAGACTACTTTATCTGCAGGTTGTTTTGACTGGCGATACTCGTGTGTAGAGGTACTGGGGAAAGAAGGAAGGACAAAATTACGCCGATAAAAAAAAAGGCAAGAAAGTTGTTCACAATTGTAAGGGAACAAGGTGAATAATAACAGTGTACAGTAATTACTAAATGTGGTATAAGAAAATTTAAATAAATAAAATACGTCCCGAAATTTCAGCGCACCATTCCAACGTATACACAAGTTTTCGTGGGTAAATATATTGTTACGCCACGAATATACGGGGATGGTACATCTCAGTGCATGTTCAATTTCATGTTTATTTAAGAACACGTTGGGAGTGACCCGTAGTGAAGTCCGTCGCATTTAGGGTTTACGATCGCTCGGTAGCGGTGGTTTGGACCGCTGTTTGCTGGCAAAGACATGAAATTTTGTAGAAATTAAAAATTATATGTACTGTAGCAAAAAGCCGTAATTTAATTACATTTCAATGAGAAAAGTCCTTTCAAAGTTTGATTTTGAGTTTAAAATTTAGATTTCACTTACGACGATACAGTCGCCAGTCAGTGGAATATCTCGGTGGACAACCTTCGGGGCGACTTTTGCTTGTTAATGGGCGCACGGTGTCGTGCCGCTAATTTCAAGCATTGTATTAACAGGGAGTGATTTTCTGCCGTGCGCTGTGGATGACCGCGAGGGTGTCCATCATTGTAGCAGGGAAATTGTCCTGGCTACGGTTGCTCGAGCTATGGGGCTATAATAAGCACTTTTGCACTGTATTACCCATAGTTTCTACGGGTGGTTTATGAATGGCTTTACCAGTGTTTGTTAGTAAAGGAAAAATCACACAAAATGGAAGTTTTGTGTTATCGCACTGACAAAAAATATAAAATAAATAGGTAATTAGGCAACTTGAATAGAAGCTCCAATTCAAAACAAGTGTGCATGCATAGGCGGCTAGGTTCTGAGTCCAGTAGACAACCTGAAATGTAACAAAAAGAAACCCGAGTATACGAATGGGTAAGATACTAGATTGAATAAAAGATTATGATAATACAGCCTTATCAATTTGTAAGACGCACCCTCTGAACACCCGGCGGGAATGTGCGTCATGGTGTGGTGCATTTAAACCACACAAATATGACGGCCAGGGTACCGTATGGAAGCATGCGTCCGTCACAAGCAAGGCATGGTGAATGGGGTGCATCAGTTTGTATACGTTGAAATACATGTAGGCCAAGGCACAGTCATTGTAAGAAAATGGTCCGTCAAGTCGAGACACACAGGTGCGTCATGGTATATGAAAATCCGACTCACGTTTGACAAGTGACGCACCATTCCCGCTGGTCAAGGGGTGCGTCTTACAATTGATAGGTGTATAATACTAAGATTTTCAGAAGAAGACAAACTTAAAATAAACTAATTGTATGTATTACATTTTTCGTCGGAATACCGGAATAGAGAAGACCAAACCGGAACCAGCATGCATCTGACGGAATCCAGTATTCCGTCCGTTCCGACGCAGCCCTAAATAAAACAATGTTTTGGAAATATTTTTCGACTTCCAGGAGGTATAAATTAAGGTGGATTAGGAAGAAAAAAATATCAGGAATTACAACTAGGACTCGTATTTCCAGGCTGAAGTCAATATAATAGAAGGTAACACAAAACATTCACACAAAGTGGCGACTTTACCAATACAAGACTGATCTTGGCCGTCGACCGCACGATCGCGACAAAAATCTCCATGCACGTCGCTTGCCACGTACTCTACAAAATTGTATTATTTTTTTGAAAAGTAACGTTTCATTGATTATGCTAATTTATGCATGATTTACATGAGTGAAATCAGTCTGTTTGCTCTAAGCCACTAATAAACCTCCAAATGTGCTAAGTTTTGGTCTACTCTTTGTAGTGTTTTTAGCAAATGCACCACCAAAAATTAACGATATCTAAACTTATTCCTTATGTATTTTATTGTTTTTATTTCTTATGTATTTCTTTGTTTTTTTACCTTTTAATTTTTATTGTTTTTTGGAGGAAATTTGTCTGTGACACTGTTGCGATCATAAATAGCATAAAATTAATCAATTTGAAAAAGTAATATAGGCCTATATAGCAAAAATATTCATACATTTATGATTTTTTGGCTGAAAACACAATTTGTATTGAAATTGTACATGAAATCATCATGGAAACACGTACCCAAACGCTGCGAAAATGGTCTTAAAAGATGCGGGAGATTTCAAAGAAAAAAGTGACAAAACATTGCAGCGAGAGCTTTGCAGATATATCGTGCGAAACATCAAGGGGGGGGGGCTCAGGCCCACCCCTCTCCCCAGTGCAGTTAGGGTTAATTCATTGATTCATAATTAATTTGATGGAGAAGTTGCAGCGACGTTGTTGCAATGTCTCCTGGAGACCAGCCAGGTCTCCTGGTAGTCACTTGAAAATAAAACATTTTCGAGTTTTGTTGGAGACTTCTTTCAGTCTCCAGCAGGTCTCGGAGACATCACCGCAACCTGTCGTGGCAACTTCTCCAAGACCTGTTGGAGACCGGAAGAAGACTCCAACAAAAATAGAACATGTTCGATTTTCCTGGAGCTCGTCGAAGATCCGACTAGTCTCAAGGAGACGTCGTGAAGACTCGAGTCGCCCACAGGTCGCCAACTAGTGTCCAGACCAGTGAGATACGACCTTTGTTTTACAAAAGAAATATGACTTTCGAAAAAACAAAAAATATGTTTTAAAACAATAAAATACATTTTAAAACAAAAAAACATGTTTTTTTTGGGGGGGGGGTTTTGAAAAAAACCATGTTTTTTTCCCAACCCTGCTGTCATGTGCAACTCTATCTCGGAACTACAAGGTTAAATGACAACACAGTAGAGATAGACTGATAATGTCTTGCAAGACTTCTCATTCACAATATTTATTGCCACAATGTAGTCAGTCCCATCATCAAATACAAAGGCCTTATGACAGTTGCACACCCAACCATTTTTACATTTAGATCTACTCAGATTTTATCAACTAAAGACATAAAAATGCAGTGTGTTAAATATTTGGGATTCATATGTTGTAAAGTTTTTTAAACATGATACATCATTTGAAATTAAGTTGTTGCTCAAGTTGTACAGTATTTTGTAACAGTATTCTAGGTTTCAGACAGTGGATGCAGGGAAAAAATTTAGATTTTCTTTTCGGGGGCTACTTTTCCTGTTTCAGTTTATTCCAGATAGTCTTTTGTGTTGAACCCTATGGCAATTTACGGGGGCTCTCTTGCCATTTCGGGGGCAAAATTGCCCCAAGCCTCCGTGTATTTTTTTCCCTGAGTGGATGTCATGTAGCAAATCTGTCCAACCATAGCAAAGATTTATTGACAACTGTGTGGTCAGGGATTTTGACTTTGTATTCATCAGCCATTCAGTTTTCACTAGATGATCAGGTCTGGCAGTCAGACGAGTTTAATGGCTGTATAAATAATATGTCGGCGCATTCAGTTTGAATTATTAAAGCCCAAGTTTAGTTTTGGGGATTTTTTGTTATTTGAAAGCTTTTATTCTCCAAAAAAAACCTCATAACTGCAATAATAGATTCTGATATCTTTAGTTTTTTTTTAATTAATTAATGAAAAATCTCGGGGGACCCCCCAAAATTTTACATTATAGCATCTAAAGGGTTAAAAAGGCTTTAAGGTTACATGTGTTATACCTCATCTGAAGAGCAGACGCAGCTCTTTCAGATGAGGTATAACTCATATAACCTTTTAACCCTTTGGATGCTATAATGTAAAATATAGTCAAAAATGTCGGGGGTCCCCCCCCCCCCCCGACATTTTTTCATTAATTAATTTAAAACAAAAAAAAACAAAGACAAAAAAAGGTTATATGTGTTATACCTCATCTGAAAGAGCTGAGTCTGTTCTTTCAGATGAAGTATACACATGTAACCTTTAAGCCTTTTTAACCTTTAGATGCTATTAATGTAAAAAATTTTTTTTTGGGGGGGGGGTCCCTCAAGATTTTTTATTAATTAATTAAAAAAAACTAAAGACATTCAGAATCTATTATTGCAGGGTTATGACTTTGGGGCATAAAGCTTTCAAATAACAAAAAATCCCAAAACATAAACTTTGGCTTTTATTTCTGCACAGTTTCACAATACGTCACTCCAATAAACTGTAGATTTGTAAAGTTTATGTCAATATAACTCTACACTCTTATGACTGTGTGTATTTTAAATATCAATTTCTTGTCATACAGGAATACTTTCTGGAAAGTTTTACAAAATCAGCATACAACTTCACAGAGAGAAGCAAGAAGAAGACTATTCGACGGCAGGACATAGTATGTTACTGCAATGTACTAATACACTTAATCAATTGTAAGAGCACCCTCGACCCGGGGAATGGTGCGTCATGGGTGGTCATTTACCACAAATAATGATCGCAGGGTACCGTCATGGAAGCATTTGGTCCGTCACAGCATGGTGAATGGGTGCGTCAGTTTGTATACGGTCATGGTGTCGTATGGTGGGGCCCCCTTTTGCGTTCAGGCACCAAAATTAAGAATTTTGTCACTTCTTGCATTTGTACCAATATAACTCAAAAAAGTATTTATCAGAAACCACAAAAGTATACATTTTTCTGAAAGCTTATACTTCAGAGAATCTCAATCAGCCAAGGTCAAGTTGCTACACAGGGTGTGTAAAAAAATTAAAGGGTAAATATCACAAAAAAAGTATAGTTTTGTGATGTTGATGACAACTCATTGCACTTGTCAGTACAGTGTGTCCAGAAAAAAGGAAACCGAGATTGATGAATATATTTCAATATCTTAAAAACAAGTATGAAAATAAGTTGTACATGGTTGGAAAGCATATTTTCTCCTTCTTTATTTGATACCAATCCCAGAGATTCCCATTCTTCGCATGGCTGAGCAAAACAATAAGAAGGACACAGGTTATAAAATCATTTGCAACGAGCAAATTGAAATTCAAGTTTCATGCTTAAATGTTTTCTGAGTATTTTCGACATTGAAGGACACCATTAAAAGCTGATTTTATCTTCTCTCATATGATTACTACATTTGTGAAAAACTAGCGTTGCATCAGTGAGAAAAGACAATTTGAAATGATGCTTGCTTTCAGAAATGTTCCAAAATGCATTCATTAACAGTTTTCTGGAATGCAGCAGCAAGCAAGTAGATTACCCTTGCGAACATGATTCGGACCTATTGTTGTTGTCCCGAGCAGATATTGTGTGAAGTCAGCCGTGCGTGAATCTCATTCTCTGCTCGCCTCCTCGTTCTCAAAAATTTTATTCATTTAATAAAATCACGCATAAAACAGCATGTTTTAAATTTTACTTTTCTCCGGCATACGTAATTTATTTTTTACGCCTGAGGTGTCATATAAAAGAGAAAATTCTGAATTTTGACGTCATGCTTTTATTTTTCAAAAACAATTACATTTTTTACCATGAAAATGGACTCAAAGATGGAATATGCGCGTGCAAATGAAATTTTGGTAGCACCAATATCCATTGTTTTAGTTCAATTATGCGTGAACGATTGATAAAAAGTAGTATATCAAATGAAAGAAGAGGAACAGAACTTTACAATCATACCTAATTTATTGAAAAAACTATTCATTATGATAGAATATTTTTGCGATGAAATCCGGTTTCCTTTTTTCTGGGACACACTGTATTAAGTCAAAGCTCAAAACTGATGTCATGGTGTGACAGAGGACACTTTCAGCTTTAAGAAAATGTATGGTTGTATGGTTTTACTACTTTTTGAATTTGAGATGTAGTGATACAGGGTGTGGCAAAATATATTTGAAATTGTGTTGCGATTTGTTACAAAAACATTAATTACACTAATTAAACAAACAGTTAACTAAACCTAATTAACACATTTTAGAGATTAATTGGTAGAATATTGTTTAATAAATGGATCAGTAAAGTGTACATGTATTTAAAAACTTCAACCAAAATGTAACCCTGAAGTGAACAATATTACATGTGTGTCCTTACATTCAGAACTTACATGCTTCATAACGTGTACAAGTCAATGGCAAGGATAAGCTACACCAGTCATTAATTAAGTAATTAATGACCTTGAAGACAATTAATGTGACTTTTACTTTTGAAAATTGTTAGGCACAACATGTGTCAAGTTAGTCGGATGCATATCATAACTCCAAGATAGCTTATCTGCTGCAAATAGTAGGAAAAACAAAAGAGTACAGGTGAATTTGTAATTTCCCCACAGAGATTGTACATACTCCTCCTCCGCTTATCCTCCTCCGCTTATCCACCAGATTTACCCTCGTTAACATTTTTGTATTTTTCACTAATTAAACAAAATGAAATGCAAGATTGCTTATCAGATTTCAAAAGCAGAGTAATTTTGCTGCAGAATGAGCCCAAATTCATCATTATTGGATGAAGGATAGCTCTGATGCATCAAGTTCAATTAAGAAGAGGACTGAAAAATGTAACGCCACCAGGTATTTGGGGGTCCCACCATACGACACATGACCATACGTTTAAATA
>JZLH01S0007286.1:29228-41204 GCA_001188425.1 Eucidaris tribuloides
TACAGCCACCTCCCAAAAGTTCGCTAAATAGCCGACTAGAGATTGCTTAGTCCCACATGTGTTAAATGGTGTACATGTATGTAAAAATCGTGAATTCCAAGACTAACTTACGATATTGTTGATAATTTCCTGCACTTGAAAATGATAAATCTGACCATGAAAATATCATGGGAGTGTCAGAAATTATATTTGTGATATTATACATGTAAGTGGACTTTTTAAAGGGATATTTGGTCAAAAAGTGGCAAACTTAGCAGCTGGAAACATAGCTTCATGACCCTTTCAGTCACTGAATTTATACCCTGGACTGTGGGGTTGGAAGATGCCAGGCGTGGTGTCCAGTTCACCGGCTAAGCTAGTGGTTTTATGAAGAACTTTGTTACTAAATATTTCACAAGGAGTGTAGGGTATCTGGTAAATTCTGGTTAGTTAATCATTTCAAAGATTTTGAATAAGGCAAGTATAATATTATAAACAGGTGTCGTGTGGGTTGAAGGGAAATGGGGAAGAGACACTGAAACTTTACGCCGGCCTACATTTTCCAACATTATTATTTTTATGCTGCAGTGTTTGGGAATCGTAATTATACATTTCTGAGAGGATAATATATTTTATGAACTTTTTAATGTCTACAGATTAACTCTTGGTGGTATGGGTGGTGACCGGGGTGGGGGGAAATGACCCCCCCCCCCCATTCCCTTTATTTTTTAAGCTTAATTTTCCCCCCTAATTTGTTAGCATTTTTGATAGATTTTCTATACACTGTCAAAGTACTAAACAATTTCCTGTAACACTTTATAAACACTTTTAGTTAGAAATTCTGTGTATCATCTACATGATATCAAAAGTTTATGGTTATTTTTGGAACACTTCATAAACACTTCAACAAGTTTAATTTGAAATTGTAAACACATTCACGTGTTGAAAATCGTAAAAATGTCAAATATTTTTTTGTGAACACATAAACACTGAAGTGTTTACATCTTCACAAAAAATGTTTGTTGATGCATTTATGATTTTTCATTCCACCTAAACTCCTAAACGTCTTTATGAAACATGTTCAAGTGTTTATGAAGTGTTCCAGAAATAAACATGAACTTTTGATATCACATAGGTGATACACAGAATTTCTAACTAAAAGTGTTTATGATTTCTAGATAAACATGTTCACGTGTTTATAGAGTGTTACAGAAAAGTGTTTATAAGAGTGTTCAGTACTTTAACAGTGATTAAAAAAAGGATGAAATGTGATGGAAACAGTAAAAACTTTATTAAGGGTGGGGAGAGGGGGATTTCAAATTTCAACTTTTTAACAATGACAATAATAATATTAATGACATGCTTTTTTTCCAGTGCAAGGGTGTAATTATTTTTCCTTTGCTGTGGCATCCCCCTCCCCCCTGCTCCCACACCCCCACACACAACATGAAATTGCTGCTACCACTTGCTGGAACACAATGTTATAATCCTTCACATCCATAATACATGTATATGATGAACAAATAAAATTAAAAATACAATCATTGATTTTGATAAATGCAATAACAATTATTGGTGCAAATGGTTATGTATATTTCTATAAATAGGGGCCTATTCATCACAGATCAACAATATTTCTATTATTTTTTCGGGCAAGCGAAAATTTCATTCGGGCAAGCATTCTTCAGCTGTTTGAAAATTCACTTGCCCGACCGGGCAAGTGGCCAAAAAAAGTTATGTAGCACCCTGCTCTTCTTCGATTATGAGTAGTGACCTTTATGATTAACTACCCTGATTTGGTACAGGCGACTCCCGTTATTTCAAAGTCCCCAGGACCGGCAGTTTTCTTTTGCTCTATCAAAATTTCATTATGACCAAACAGTGAATGCATATTTTGGGACTTAAATTTCTACCTCGTTGTAACAGGAATTTCGTTATAACCGTGTTTGTTAGGAGTGCACTGTATTATGAATAACGACCCTTATGAGTACTGTTCTTTTTCTTTGATATTGATTAGCAACCCTCTTCTAATATTGTTAATGGCAGTTCCTATGAATAATGGTCCGTATGAGTTTATGAATAGTGACCCTCTTTTCACTCTATGAATAGCGGTCCTTATGAATAGCAGTTCTTATGACTTGTGAGGTTATCCCAACTTTTAATGGTACAGGATCTCTTTTGCAGATACAAAGAACACAAAACATCACTTTTACTCCTAGGCTACTTGTGAAGGACATGTTAGTGAAATTTGCAGATCGATAATTATCTACAATTTGGAAATGCACAAAACACAGCTGTGTTATTTCAGTATTAATTTTATCGGAATATGAATACCAATCTGCATGAGACTACATGTAGTACATACAATTTGTTGGGTTGCAAATATGTATTGTACACATTTGAGAAATATACTTGTGTTTCACATATTCGTGATAAACACATGTAGGGCAAGGGTCTCAAGTTGGAGTAATTACATTATGCTGTGTACTATAATTCAGTTAAAGATGTAATAGTCATAATTCCACCAAAACCAAGTTTTAAGCTCTCATACTCTTAATGTTCTTAAATTGTACTTTCTACAATTACCAGTGCATTTATCTATCTCTCTACATGTATCTTTCTTCCTATCTGTCTATATATCTATTTATCTATCTATCTTTCTTTCTATCTATCTCTCTATCCAACTGTCTACATGTATTTATCTCACATTAATGTCCCTCCTTTCGTACATGTATTATTGAAGAGAAAATATGTTCTCCTTTTCTCATACTTTCCGGATCTGCTAACTTTCCTGTTTGTAGAAGTAATTTTTCCACACAGAATCTAGAAAGTACTGTCAACACATAACTCTGAGTAGAGCCACAAATTTGTGATATTTAGAGTGATCTGCTAACATTGTGGAGCTTCAAATTAAAAAATTGTCAAACTTTGATATCTGAGCTACATAGTAGTGCACTTCAAATGGACAAATAAACACCCTAGAATACAAAGTTTGGAAAGTTACACTGCCAATGGCAAGTTATGCATGAATAAACAATTAAAACTCGGGGCGAGTTTTGATAGCCTAGGTGTACACACAGTAAGTCTATGGGAGGAAATGGGCAAGTGAATCTGGCAACAACTTACGATTTTCACTTTTCTAAAGCACTAAATAATCATTTTGAAATACAATTTTTTCAGGGCTTCATTTTTAGACCTCATCAAAGACACTGGTAGCATGGGGAATCATGTGGCTCAGATTTTTTAACTGTGGTAAATTTTAGCCAATACCTTTAAGCTTTTGTTTAAAACTATCTTCTTGATTGTTTCTGTATTATTCTGTTTGTGATCCCAATATTTTGACATGATCTTGTTTTTTATTGACTTTCTTTTTTATGTGTAGGTGCAATAGATTGGAAGTAAACAGCAGACAATGTGGTTGTTTCGACCGACATAAAACTGTCCGGGTGATGGATGTGTAGCTGTTCTTCTGCATCTCTCACAGCGGTCTGGAGCCCAAATTTACTTGTAGGCGTAACCGGACAACTCCCCAGGGAGACACCGCCCCCTGGGACAACTCCCACCTGACTACTCCCCCAAAGGACGTCTCCCCCAGATGTTAACTCCCCTGGAGGACAGTTTCCCTGGGGAACATTACCCCTGGAGGACGACTCCCCCAAAGAACAATTCCCAGAGGTCAAATCAGACTTTTTAGACCTGAAACATTGTTAAACTTCGACAGGGGAGTTGTCCTCAGAGGTGTTGTCAGGTGGGAGTCGTCACTGGGATAGTCGTCCTACTTTGCAGTAGTCCTATAACCATTTGAAGGTGTCAGCAGGATCACTTTGGTCTTGGCAAAAAGTCAGTAAGGTATCACTGAAAGTTTGTGAGCAATCTGTAGCACCGTGATAACATCAGCACTGATTTTAACTTTAAAGTGGAATGAAACCCAGACACATTCCTGCATTCAGAGATTACAGAACAATGCAAGAAGGAAATTAGTGAAAGTTTGAACAAATTTGGTTGAATGGTTCAAGAGTTATGTTTGTTCAAAGTTTACTTGATCCTTGTTATGGAGGATTGTTGAATTGGCAACTCTACCAGGTTTTTAGATGAAAGTGTGGAGAACTCTCCATTTGTTTTGTACACAAATTTTCAATTATTTTCACTTTTTATCAAATATGTGATTTGCTCTTGCATGAAGTGCAAGTATGTCCTAGCAAAAATGATTCTACATGTTTTTCTGAAAGAATTTAGATACTTTCTCAACTGACACTTCAGAAAACTGCAAATTATTGAAAATTTGTGTACAACTCCAATGGGAAGTTCTCCACACTTTCATCTGAAAAGTGGGTAGAGTTGCCAATTTAAGGATCCTCCATAACAAGGATTAAATAAACTTTGAACAATCATAACTCTTGAACCATTCAACCAATTTTGCTCAAACTTTCACTATTTTACATCTTGCATTGTTCTGTACTCTCTGAATTCAATAAGATGTCTGGGTTTCATTCCCCTTTAAAACAAAAGCCTCCATGCCACATTCGTGTATCATTAACTCTTCATGTGCTTCAATGCTTTGTGAGCCAACTGGCATGTTCGTTGGAGTGCATGCATCTTTCATAATTGGCACAAATCTCCAAGTACAATAATTACAATGGATGGCATGACAGGATCTTACTCTGTTGAGCACGATGGATTTCCAGCAAATCATTCACACATGCTATGCATTAAAGTGTACCAATACTCTGAGTAATTTGTTTGTGATTTATGTACAATACATATGTGGCATACGCTCTACGAAGTATTAGCACTTGCGATTACTCCGATTTCTGTTTATTGGGTTTTGAATGTAAATTGCAAACAGTATAAACAAAAACGACTTGCAATAGACTAGTCAATCAACAGATTCCATCAATCGATCCCTTCAGGACTGGTTATAAATCTACACATCCTGAGGTCTATGGAAAATGTATGTAATATAGCAAAATAAATCTGTCTTTAACCGGTTAACTCTTAACATGTCACTGATGAAATTTTGAAGCTGAAATGGTAATCTTTAGATAAGTAATAATGTAAGACTATGAGAGTAAGGTAATTTGTTCTTCTATTTTCAGAATGTAGAGGGATAATCCTTTGTAAATCACTCATCAAACTGGTAGGATTACATCAGATATTTTCCTGCAAATTTGAGAATTTATCATGTCAAGACATGGGTGAAATGGAAAAAAAATGTAGAGTATGTATATTTTCTATGTATTTGTGGATATCTATATCTATATACATACTTCACAACTTCAGAAATCTTAACCGTATTCAAATAAAAATGTCATTACAAAAGCTACAGCTTATGTAAGCAACACTTCTCTCCAAAAATTTGTGACATTTTTTTGTTTAGCTTCCCCCTCCCACCAAAATATGGATCGACACCCCTGTCCAGTTCCACTGTGACTAAATGAAGAAAAATCAAACAGTTGTTGGAAGTACTAACTAATTCCCAATTTCCTGCGTACTAGCCACGATGATTTGTGAAATTAAAACAGGTGACATTCATTTTACTCTGCAATTGCAAAAGAAACATATGATAATAATCATGGAAATATTTTCACTTTTACAGTAACCCATTGCTCCTTAGATACATCCCTGGTTTTTAGCATTGAGGCAATTTAGTTGCAGAATTGTCCGATTGTTCACGTACATGAGAATTATTGATAGTATAGTTAATGTTTAATGTGGACATATGTCTAAGAAATAGTAGGGTTTATTTGTCATTTTCGGCCACATATTGATAAACTTTGTTCAGGTTGTTCTACAATATATATATTTTGTTGTACATTTTCCCTGTTTCTGCACACTCTGTAATCTCTCAGAGTAGCAGAAACACACTACTTGCTTCCAAATTCACTAGACACCATTCTGGGACACCCAAACAATGGTCTTGAATTCATATCTGCAACACAGGAAAGTCTTGCTTGAATTTATATAATCTGTAGACCTGCAAATTTCTACATGTATGTACATAGCTTAAAATGTTTACAAATAAATGTTGTTTTGTATAAAAATCAGCTTTTGCATATTACGTTGGTATTCCATTTTGTTTTCCATTACTCTCGTTTTTGTGTTTGTTTTTGATGTGAAATAAGCAGTACAAAACCACAAAACATATACAGTGTATCCCCCAAGAAAGGTCCAATCAGAAATTTTATCGATGCAGTTTATTTCATTTCATTTGGTTGCGTCAGTCATGAGATATATTGAATTTTTTAAAATGACGCAAAAAACGCCTTTGTCCCACTTTACACTTTTACTATGTATGTAGATCTTGCACATTGTTTAAACTGTCTTTTGACAAAGAAACCATTAAAAGGCATGGAAATTATTGTGAAAAGGTTCAGTGATCATTGCAAACATATTTCAAACACTTTGAGGTTGTTTTTGTTCTATTATTTCCATAAGAAAGAGTAAACCCTATATTAACAAAGGAGATGTACATGTGCGGTGCAACATGAAAACAGTGTGAATGTTCAATGGTCAATGTGACTGTACAACCATGTGTGTGTATGGATTTTCAAAATGGACCCTGAACAAGTAAATATATTATCTGTTGATCTCTTTCGATACCCTAAACAAGTATTTAAGTACCCTAAGCAAGGATTCAAGTCTTAGAAGATACCTTTTTAAAGTCAACCTTCTGTAAAAGTATAGGCCTACCCTTTTTTCCTGATTTTGGCGATTTTGATACCCTTTTCACTGTACGGGCATACATCGCCCGACCGTGAAAAAAGAAAACAAACCTTTTTACATTTTTTTTTCTCACATGCATGGTGTACACCTCGTAATGGCAGTGACCCACCTCCCCCCAAGCCAAGTGTCCAGTTTATGTGTTAACCTGTTGGAGACTAAAGCACAGTGCACTATAAAGAAGTCCTTGGGACCCATGGAATTGTTTCTTCATGATGAAATTTCTTTATATCAGGGTTGCAAAAACAATACAATACAAAGGAAATCCTAGAGACTAGGACTAGAGATTTCACTTCTTTATAATGAAATTTTGTTATGTCAGTGTTCTTTATAACAAGAGTGCACTGTATGAGTTAACTCTTGAGGTCTATGGAAAATGTGTGCTATAGTGAAATCAAATCGCTTCAAAACAGGTTTAAAGATGGCAGTGTAAGTACTATAATAATTTTTATTTTTTCATTTTCTCAACCATCTCCATTACTTTGTCAAGACAGAATGTGTGTATGTGTGCATTTACATGTTTGTAGGTATGTATGGATGTATGTGTGTGTATTGTTTGTATGTATGTATGGGTGTGCATGTGTGTATGTTAGTGGAGCCAGAACTGCTGCTGCTGTGTTGCCATAGTCCTCAAAGAACCGTCGGCATTCTCTTGTTTGCATTCTCTCTTACCACAGCCATTCCACCATCTGTCCACATCCTGATGTTGTCAATCCAACCTGTCTTCCTCCATCCTGGTCTGGCCTTCCCTTCTACCTCTCCTTCTATTGTTGTTTGCACTAGACTATAATCTGAACGTCGTTTCCAATGTCCGTACTTGGATATTTTCTCTTCTCACAGAACAAAGGGCAACAATCCCCCCCCCCCCTTAATAATATTTTACAAATTTGGTCAGTACATTTACTGAATCGATGGCTTGTCTCCAGAAAAAAAATATGCAAGTGAAAAAGCGCCCTCTTTGGCAATTACAAAATACTGTAGTGACATGATGCTTACATCAACAATGTCAAGGGCACAGTCTTACATTTTAAATGCTATTTGTTGTTAAATTTTGTTTGTTTTAATCTCAATATACAGTGTATGTTTAGTTAACGACAGGGTAAAATTACAATTGTGTCACTCTAACCACAGTCAATGATAGCATCAGGTCTTATTTGTAGAAGTGGTAGGCCTACAATGTGATTTTACCCTTTCATTATTACTAAACATTTCTTGAGATTGAAATAAGCAAATTGAACAAAACAAATGACATTTGAAAGTTTAGACGATATCCTTGATGTGAACAGTAAGCGTCAGTCAATTCTTAGTAATTGCCAAAGAGGGTGCTTTTGTCTTGCACAAATTTTTTTAGAGACATGCTGTATATTTATAAAATAAAGCTCCTGCCCTTCCTCCCCCTCCCCCTCCCAATCTCTATGAAAGAGCACACATAAATAAAACAGTCTCACATTCATATCATATCTTTTATAATCACTTTATTACAATGATTCTGTAAACATGTACACAATCATATACACCACATTATTTACAATGTTTGAATTTCTCTGTTTCAGTCATTGTGACTCATATAATATGTATATTGTCTGCAACTACTGATAATAAGCCCTTGAAGACGACTGGTATGTACAGAAGCCCAGTACATTGCACACTCAGAGACGATTAACTTCCACAGAATCCCAGAAAACTGGGGATCACACCCACTTTAAATCTTTGTCCTCTTTTAACTGGGCTATTTCAGACCAGCTTTTTACTGGGGTGGGGGGGGGTGTCAATTCCCCCCTCCCCTTTAGATCTTGGCCGCTGATCGTGTAATTGCCATGAAAATTTACATGGGCATAGATTTGGATGTAAACTACAGAACTGTATTGTTAAATTTAAATTTATTTTTTTTTCAATTAATTTGCAAATAAGTGTGTAAAATTAGGTTTTGCCTATAACTCACTAAAAATAGGAAGTAAAATGCTAATTTTTGGGTGAAAATATTCTTTCTGACATTTCGAACAATTGTCCACAAAAAAATTGCCCTATTGAAATTAATTTCTAATGTATTTCATTGTTTTGTGAATTTCTTATGTATTTCGGGGGTTTTTTTACCTTTTGTTTCTGATTGTTTTTTCGATGAAATTTGTCGAGGACTTTTGTGATCATAAACAGCATAAAACTGATTAATTTTAATCAGTAAAAGTAAAAATAATCATACATTTATGAATTTTGGCTGAAAACACAATTTGCATTGACTTTGTACACGAAATCACATTATTGAGCAATCTCACATTTGAGACATTGATTTTCTATCACATTAAGTACGTATTGCAGATGCTTGGATCCAGTTGTAGCTATTTCAGTGATTTCTTACCCCTCCAATGGACTGTTAGTCAAAGACAGTCTACCTTTCTTCTAAATTAGTGCTCTGTAAAGCAACTCGAGAGATTCCAAAAAAATGTAGAATACATGTTGGGAATCTGTCACATTGATTGAGGTTTCACTAATTTCATTGAATCCACTACAGTAGTCATCATATTTTCAGCCACAGAGATATACATTGTATTCTGAAAATATATACAATTATTATACAAAATAATATTCTACAGTCTTTACCTGTACTGTACACATATACCATCAAGCAAATGGTTACTAAAATAATAACGATACTGGCCGTCAGTTTGAAATTAATTTTTATGAATAAATATATTCTGAAAAACATCAGCAGACGCCATTCTTTTATAAGTGCAACTCCTTTCATAGTACATGTACAGTAGGAACCCATTATAAAGAGGTCGGATATAACAAAAACCCTCTTATAACAAGGTGATTTTGCTGGTCCCAGCTTTTTGTTTTTAGACCTTGATATAGTGAGAAACCTGATATAACAAGGTAATTTTGTTAGGTCCTTGTTATAATGAGGTTCCCTATTATACACATATTAATTGTAGCTGATAATAAAATTTTATATACAGGGTGGCGCAGAAAGAATGCTACACCTACGATCGCTAATTCTTCAACATCATCTGCAATGTGTCATTGGTTTTGGTTTCAGCGATTAGAACATTCTTTTTCCAACAATATGATACCATGATCATTGATTTTGAGTAATTTGTTTGGGTTCTGCGGCCATTTTTCCGAGGCAATGTCGTTTCCCAAATTTGCCAATTTTTCATCAGCAGCAGTCATCCGAACACCGAGATATTCTTGCGTCTCAGCGTGCCATACCAGACAAACCGTGATGACAATGGAGATGTAGCTCACATCGTCTTCCTTATCAAAGTGAGGGCATTCCTGCCCTTTGTCTCGACGGAGCTCATTCTATGGCACACCGTAACGCGAGAATATTTCGGTGTTCTGATGATCGCTGGAGTTTAAAAAATAGCAAATTTAGGAAATTACATTGCCTCAGAGAAATAGCCCTATTATCCAAACACCTCAATCAAAATTAATGATCATGGTATCATTCTGTTGGAAAAAGAATGTTCTAACCCATGAAATAATCACCAATGACATTTTGTGGATGATGTTGAAGAAATTAACGATCGCATGTGTAGCATTCTTTCTGGGCCACGCTGTATAAATTAAAGGTTTTATCCAAATACTTTGTGTAAGGATAACATTTACATTTTTACGGATGAGATGTAAAATGCTGCTTATAGCAGGAGCAGGGTCTCGACTACAACAGACGCTTATTGACAAACAGACTGCCACGTAGAGGGTTTAATGAGATAGATTTACACCCTGCGCTCTCCCTCTTAAAATAAATTTTTAAAAAGCCTCCGATATCCCATCATTGAACATCGTCGTCAACCTCTTTATGGCTTGATTGGTACGTTATTTGGCAAAGCCAGGGTGTAGTTTTGGTCATTCTGACAAATTTTGCATCAGTCTTTCAAAAAGGATGGTACTGTCCAACCAAACATCAGAAAACAGCATCAATACTACCAACAATGTAATGTGACATAATGATCTGCATGAAGCTATCATTACATGTACAGTATGTACACAGTTTTGTTAATATCAATTTCTGAAAAAAAAATTGAAGTGTTCTGTTACATGCTTCTGAAATCTTAATTTCTGATTAATGGCAGGGCATCTCTTTTGCATGCCTAATGCCTATAAATTAAAATTGTGTAAATACACTGGTATATAGAAAAAAATACAATCTTCGCATGATATAGAAGCTAAAAATTTAGATTTGTGGAATTTACAGTGACCATTAGACTTTGATTTGAATTCCTAGCAAGGAACACACACTAAGCTGGTAGATAATTTGGAGGGCATTTTTCTTTAATTCTACGTAATTACTTATCGGCAGATTTCGTGCGCACATGTCTTTCATAAATAGCCTGAGGGTATGGGGTATTTTTGCAGTGCTGTAGGAGGGTGCAAATGAGATTCCCTGCCTTTAATGCTTAGCATTGTTATTTGAAGTTATGTGCATAACTTTCCAAATACATGTACATGACTCCGCATAACTCGACGTCGCACAAGTTGATTTACATCGCCTATGTCGAATATTTTTGACAGTCCCAATTTGCTGTGCTTTTTCAATGGGAAGTTTTCTTTAAGTCAATATTTTAAATCGAATTTCGCCTATCTCGAACATATTTTCAAGTCCCAACAGGAGCAAACATATGTTAAATCATTTGCCTAGATCGAAGTGGCCATAACTGTCATTGTTGATGGTCGTAATGGGTTGACCTTTTGATCTCTGCCTGTCAGCATCACTGTAAAGATGTCATAAGTTTGCCATTCACTCTCTGCCTTTCTCATTTTTCCCCATGCATAGGTACAGTTTTGGCAGCCTCCAATTCCCTGTACATGTTTCCTTCACCTCTAACATAGAATTGTATACAAAACTGTAACTCGAATATCGTTAAGTCGACATGATTTGTGTGGTCCCCAGTGATTCGACTTATGCGAAGTTCACTGTAGTTACAATTTCTCTTCAAACACAAAAATGTAGGAAATGTAACCAAGTGAACCAACAAAAACTTTGTTTACACATTTAGTTGGTTTATTATTTCTTAATTTCTAGGGAATAAAGATCATTTGTACACAGTGACATTAAAATTTGGAGGTACGAAAAAGATTGTCTTCTCAGCGAACCGATACACTGTCAGTACCCCACTAAGGTTACACGTGATGTGCTGTCACTCCTGTCAGTAGAGATGGAGTTGAGGCCAGATTTTGTCGGCCTTGACCATGGCCTTGGACGAAGTCATGTGTACAAAGTCTATGGGACAATATTTTTCCAGCAGCCTCTTGACTCAGAAGTGTTGGCCTCCA
>JZLH01S0007289.1:0-20932 GCA_001188425.1 Eucidaris tribuloides
TTCTTTTTTACTTTTTTTTTGTTTTTTGATTTAGATTTCACCACATCATATTTTAGAACCGTTTGATGCCATCACTTCAGCTTTCCATTACCATCTACATAAATCACATATCACCATAGTCATGAATAATGCACGCATACTTTAGGACATTAATTGATAAGAGCTTTGATGCAAACCAATCACCGACGGTGTGTATAGGGCTTTCCATTCGTCTCAAGTCCATCTTCTCCAGGAAATTGAGGAGGACAGAAAGCCATCTGATACCAGGAATCTGATCACAAAAATCTTGCGAAAGGCAAACAATAATTTAGCCAATGAAAAAATATCAGAAACAGAGGAACAACAAAATTTATCTACAATCAGTAGATAAATGATTTATTATTCCTACCCTGTTTGTCTACCTAATCATCTACTGTTAGTTATAGAAGATTTGTGTAATTTATGTAACAGCACATTAGCTATAATATTTGCAATGACAAATGCCAGTGAAAAAAAATACATCAAAAATGACTGTGTCTCTACTCTACTGTACAGTTTAACTGTACCGATTACATTGTAAGTTGACAGTTCATAAGATATTCCTTTCCAACATTTGGGTTATTTGCATGTATTATAAACTCCTATTTCCATGTTTCTTATCAGAATGTCCTAGATGTAACATGCGGTCAGCATTGTGTTTACGTCAATAACAGTTTTTATTCCACTATAGTTGTTTATAACTTAAATTCAGTTCTACTTAAATTACTGTTTAACCACTTCCTAAATCAAAATCCACACTATTGATATTTCATTTAGTCGCCTTTTGGTTGATTTTAAGGTCATTAAACTTAATGACTTACAATAGGAAGGATTTCAATATACATTCCACATTCAACAAAACATATTTTATGTATTCCAACATGACTGACCTAAACCTTCCCTACGCTATTAAATTGACTGGGTAATGTCCCAAATACAGTAAAACACTTGTGAGGAACTGCTACTTCTATTCTAGTCGGACCTTTTGCCAACTAAATTAAAGATGTTATTTATATTTGCTATTATTTATTAACACGGACCACAGCTGCATTGTGAATATTACACAGGGAAAGCGAGACTTGAGTTTCGTCTAAAATCTAAGGCGGCCGCGCAAATTATTGCGTCCTTAACATTTAGGAGGTGCTACCACAGCAGAGTGCACCTGCCTGGTCCCTTTTAAATGGCTCGAGGGTGTACCATCCACCAGACGATGTTATAACTAATATTCGTCCTGCAACTGCTAAAAGTGATGCAAACTTGAATGTAACCTACTACAGTAGCATGACCGTATGGGATGGGGATGGTTCATGAAGGTGAGCGAGGGGAGGGGTAGCCAACACCTTTGCTCAATATCATTTTAAGATGCCTTAAATATTTGGGCTCTATTTTCCCACAGTACTCTTGAAGGCGAAAATTATTCGGAAAAATTAGGAAAATATTTTCCGTTTCTCTTTTTTTCCTCCAAAAGATTAGCTGCCCACTAAAATTTTACCAAGAACTTGCGCTCAATAGCGATTTATGCCTGCCATTTAAGACTTTAAAGATATGATTACCCAATCAACAAATAAACTGTGGAACACATTCAGTAAGTGCGTTTAACGAACAACAAAATTCTCTCAAGTTTTCTTACATTTGAAAAAATAAATAAAAATCCCTTCAGCTAAATTGTGGATGGGCAAAAAAAACTTGGGGGGGGGGGGGGTTGGACAGAGAAGGAGGACAGTGCCACCCAACGTCTATATGCCACTACCTAGCAGGCATATAATGCTGTGACATCTGCCCTGTACAACGCCAATAAACTCATTCATAGGCTGTAGTCCGTAAGTGCCGTCTTCAGACTATCCACCACTTTGAGTTTGTTGCAATCTCCTCTTCATCCATGATGTAAAGATAACTTCAAAAAATGAAAATAAAAAAAAAATTACAACAAAATAGCATTTGTGACTACATTTTGCATACTTTAACCACATCACTCAAAATTCAGTATTATTGTTAAATTTGTAAAAGTTGCCAATATCTCAATAATTAATTATGTATATTCTCCCTTTAACATGGAAAATTTTCATTATCTAGCGTGATGTTACTGATGGAAAAATATTCAACTACATGTATATGTGCGAACATCTTGTGTCTTTTTCATGATGAACAAAATGTCTTTTCAAATACTGTTTCTCTGTTTTATTGAATACATATCAGGCTAAATCAGTAATGAAAATCTTTTACTTTTGGAAAATTGGAGTTCAGTGGGTGAGCGAGAGTACATTCGAAAATTTCCTGTAATACTCTCCTCAAATAATGCAAAAAGCTTGGACTTCACATTTCAACTACAGAATCATGGATTATTTCCGTCATGATCAAACTTCACTATGTTACCTTGTGTGTTTGTATGACAACTGACAGGGCTTGTTCTGGCCCACAGCAAAGATGAAGGATGACACATTGAACATAATATCTTTGAAAACAGGTGAATGTAATATTCCTTGGCAGACACTGCTGTGTTTCTAAAAGGAAATGCTACAAATTGCACAGTGAAGTCCACATGGCCACGCAGCATGTGCATCACATTCACATCCTTGTGCATATTGCAATGACAACTAAATTTTTTTATGGTTTCTATTGATAATTTAAATTGTCCACAGTTAATATAATGATAATTCAAAGTTTGTAAATTTGGCAACATGTATATATCAATGGCGTCTCTTGTTATTGTTGAGTACCCAAATGGACTATTCCTAAAATATCATGCACTTGGATAACTAAATTCAGACTAAAACTTCATCCATGAATAGCAGCTAGAATCTTTGTTGTATCCATGTTTAATAGCTCCTGATACAAGAGAGCACCAGCTGAGCATACTGCGTGAAAACATTGTTAAGATCCTATAAAGTTCTGCTTCCCCAGTGAAATTCCACAGAGTACTGTATACGCGCGCTGTAATATTTTGCAGTGGCTTTATTTCATGAATTCACGACTTACTGACACGAAATGTTCACTTCTTGATATTCCTGACAAAGTGAATGCAAATGCCAATAAAATGCAAAAAAATATACCCTCGCGAATTCCTCGTCTTGAACAAAATGCGAAAATATGATGTAGTGAAATTATATGGCATATACAGTATTACTGTATGAACTTGTGCATTGCCAAATGTAAGTATCATAGAAACATATTCAAATGAGAGAGTAGTAGCGTATAAAAATGTTTCCACTTACTGTCTCATCAGTAGCATTTATTTGGTCCAAGTAGTAAGATCGGGCCCATGATGTGGAGTTGCGGATCTGCTTGTCCTGCAATGCACGAAAGGGATAGAACAATGAAAAAAGTTAATTTTACTGATTAAAGTAATTAATTGCTAATAATAAGTTATATATTATGCAAAAATATAACAAAAAATGATGAATTTTTACAAATATGAATAAAGCAGTTTTATCTGCTAGTTTCACATTCTAATTTAATTTCTACTAACTTTATTTTAAACACATCTACACTACGCCGCCACTTACATAATAAACTGTTGATGAGATTCTCTGCAACAGTATTTTCGTTCTACACTCTGTACAACTTGTTCCATATAATTGCAGATTAAGCGTGAGGTATAGGTAAATTTCTCACCCATGACTTACTCAACGAGTTTAATTTATAGAACTTTAACAAACTCTGCCACCATATTTCTCTCCATCTCATAGCAACAGCTAGGATCAGATGATGAGCTTGAATCCTCCCACATATCACACCAAACCAAGAAAACATGTCACGTTTGTACATCATGAAATCATTACTTAAAAGGCCAACCCACAACAAAAACCATGGTAATGCGACATTTGTTGTAAAATAACCAGAAGTCCTTCACTGCTGAAACTTCACACTCTGTCACGCTTTGGAAATAAATCCTTTGAACCACTATTTTCATTCAGGTTGTCCGACACAGCATTAAGTGCTTTATGTGATCTGGTAAAAGTGGTCATTACTTGCCAGGACCTTTATAGGAGTTATTCACTTATAATGACCCTGCTGAGCAGCAGGGGCAAAACTAGGCTACAATTGATCTGTGAAATGCTGATTGGTTGATGGCCTTAAGTACGGCCTATTGGCGCAAATTGTACTTTCAGTGGTATATGTTTGAAATGCTTGGCTGTCTAAGATAATGTATGAATAAATGAATGTAAGGCCAAATTCTGTATTTTACATATTTTTGTACACATCTGCATTCAACTTTTACTGTAAACCTGAGGCCATAAAACATCAGCAATGATTCCATTAAAAACATATGGTAAAATTTTTTCGGTGTTGTTGCCTGCAGGAATAAAAAACTTCACAAAACACCTGCAGTCCACCACACAACACAAACACATACACATCAAACACAGACAAACACAACACACACGCACGGCACCGCAACACGCACACACACGCAGCACACACACAATCACACACACCTACCACACACATAATACACAACATACACAACAAACACCACAAACACACACAAATACACACTACAAAAAAACAAAAAAAAAAAACACACAGAACACATACAAACACCTAACCAACGGTCTCTCTTTTTCAGTGTTACATATATTTCATATAGTTATTTACAACAAAAACATAAACCTAATGATACATATTCATAACTACCATGTGAATTGTTTCGCCACGACTTTTTTCAGTTACCTAATAAAGCGGAGTTCTAGAATGGTCACTGACTGGACAGATTCAACAATAATTTTGCTTTTGTTATCAAATTAAACCTCCTGTATGTGTGAGTGGCATTAACCGCAACATATTGCTTACTAGAGTCTGAACCTCACTGAAACACACTGACATGCTAAAAAGTAAACACCTCACGCTTACAGGTTGAAATTCAATCATCACATGAATTAAAATGTAGCAGAGACAATTTGCCTCTGAGAAGCATTTAAATGCCAAAATTCTTTGATGAATTGAAAAGCCCCCCCGCCCCCCCCCCCCCCCCCCCCCTCCCCCCCCCCCCCACACACACACCATCATGAAACACGCACACGAACTACATGACAGCGAGTGTACTATTACTGAGATTTAAAATATTGCTTAAATGCGGAATTCTGGCACAGTAAGATCAACATTCAAAAGTCACTTTTAGAGGCACAGAAATATAGGCCTATTGTTTAATTTCTTTTTATACCAGATCATGATACTGTGATTGATACAATTTACAATGTCAAGAATTTTATACCTGGAGAATGTGGGGATAACATTTCAGGAACTAATACTGGATTTTATTTCTACTGTACCTTGACTTCAAAGGCATTAACATTCTATAATTAGAAATGTACCAACTAAAATGGTTATTTACTGGCCATGATGTGGTTTTAAAATATTAGGAGCCAGCGAAGAGCAGTTTGCACCCTAGGTAAATTGCAAAAGTAATCCCTGGGAATAGGTTTACGGAACTAAAATTATTGTGTTGAACAACAAAGACCTATTTATGTTTCATAATTGAAAGTTGAAAGTTTTCAAAGAAGTCATGGCTTGAAAGCAAAAACATATTTCTAACAATGGCACTAACAATGCATGGTCAAGGGCCCTAGGCCTAACACAAGATTAGCATAAACGTATCACCAAAATAGTTTTCTTCAATCCACAATGAATTCTAAAAATGTCTTGATGGTAAATTTTACAACACGTCAGTGGAAAACTACATTCCATATTCTTTGTCACATATTCAGTTAAGCTAGAAAGTTCTCTATATGAAAGCACACTTGCTCAAAACCATGGACCCAACACAGAACTATGATTGATGACTATTTGCACCTAAAAATTACCAAGGTTACACTCCAGCCTGCAAAGTTCAAACTATTGGATGACAGACTGCTCAAAGGAACCCTAACTGGAGCCTTGCCCACGGCTCATTACAAGTGGCGATACTTCAATTTCAATCACAACATCGTCATTAGACCAAGTGATATTTTGTTTTACAGGGAAACCCAAAGTTTCAAATTCTGAGCGTGACCCCTATGGTGACATTTTGGTATCCGACCAGAGTGTCTCCAACCTAATTGTATAACAGGTAGTGCTCTCCTCCCACATATTCCCTTGGTGTTCAAATATCCTGCAAGGTTTCATACTGGGGCGTTTACACCAACTTTCGGTCTGAGTTCAAATAATAGCGAGTGATTGAGTTCCAGATCAAGTGCAGTCTTCCCACAAACCTAAACTTTCACATAAAATGCTAGCATAAGTAAAACCACCAGGCATTATCCCAAAACTTACTGGGTACAAATTCAGGTTCAATGGTAACATGAAGCTTTGAGGTGTAAAGTTGCATACAAGTATCAGGTTTTAACACAATCCTGTGTAGACTATTCTGTTTTATGGTCAGCATGAACACAAGTTCATTTCAGTATGAGAACATCATCAGTCCCACACTGTACACATACAACATACCCTGTTAAAGACGCTATATAACACTGTGGAAGACACGTTTAAAAAAATGTCAAACTTTGCTATCTGACATATCTGACAGTGTTTGAATGGACAAATAAACACCTTAGAACACAAAAGTTTGGACAGTTATCGTCACTAGTACATATTAAGATACAAATTGTGAACATAATTTCCTTATCGGCATAGGAAATTCTGCAACCAGCAGTCTATGGAAAGCGGAATGGTTCTCAATTGATTTTTCTTTTTAAGCACTACTGATAGTTAAACTGCAATTTTTCAAGGCTTCATTTAAGACCATGTCAAGACAACGAGTACAATGGGAATCAGCAGCTACAAGATTTTTTAAACTGAAACCACTGCTTAAACAGTGCCTAAATCGCAACAAAGGCTTTTGAGTACTCATCTGAACCTTTTGTTTCCAATATGTTGTCCTCCCTGTAGATTCCACATAGGAATCACCCAGTCCACGGAAAGAGGGGTTAATTTAAACTACTGAACTAATGTGGAGAGGCCACAGATTGAAAGCTATGGTTCAATACATCAATGATCTCTTTTTTAAGAATTTCATTTTCATGCTATCTAATTAAGAACAACCAATGCAACTCAATTTCCAATCAAATTTATTTCCTACAATTATACCGATTTTTGCAGTTGCCTTTAACCCTCTGAACCTTGTGACTCTAATACACAACAATATCTCAACATTTGTCATGGGAACTAATGGGGGGGGGGGGCAGGGGTTAAGTATTGTTTTTCCACGAAAGAGCCCCAGAGATCATGACCACCAATCCAAGATCAAAACCTGAAGCGGACATCTCACTTTTCTCCACTCTACCTGCACTGACCTGACATCAGAGTTGCAATGTGAACAGGACTATGTACCCTAGACTGCTGCATTAATCATTCATAATATGTTCTTCTGAAAGGGAAATTAGTACGGATATCTAAGCTCACTCCCATGAAGTCACATTTTGCTAAATATAGCCAGGGCTGACATTAATGTTAATGAAACCAGGTTGATAGTCATGACATTTACAGCAATAAAACGCTAGCACTTTTCATGAAATATCCCCTAGGATGATACTAATCAGAGATCAAATAGCCATTTGTTGGTATAAACCTGCACGGCATGATCAAAATTTCACTTGGAGCTTTAAAAAAAATCAATCGGTATGAAATCTGGCATGATTATTTTGTTTGTGGAAAATAGAATTTTGAATCAGACCTTAAAGCATAACACACTAGTCATGAATAAAGCTACATCATGTAGGCCTTGATTTGAGCCATTCAATTAAGACAGAGAATGTAGGGACATAGAATTAAAACAAAGTGCATTTATTTAAATTTCAACAACATACACATTTTTTACAAAAACAAAATAGGTTAATCGATGAAATTATGATACTGTAATACAGAAGCATATGAGTATGTACCACACTTGTATTGTACATTCTACTCATGGTAAATTATCTTTTTTTCTCCTTTTTTGTCATTTTGTGCTACTCCTCATCAGCACTTACTCCTTGCACTAGTTCAGTGTTGGTGAATATACCTGTCCAATTCTGAAGGCTACAGAGAGAAATGGAAACTGGGTTAATAGAGCCATATGATCCTTGATTCATGTCTTGGCACTCATGAGGATCCATACAGGGCACCCCAGGAGGTCTCGCTGCTGGGGGAGGGGGGGGGAGGGGGGTGAGAGTGAGGGTGGGGGTGATATGGAGCCCTTGATTGGAGGAGCAAAAATTCTGTATTAGATTTAGAATATGTTTCATTTGTATGGTCCCTTGAATGATGTAATGCCACAGAGGCCATCATCACATTTGCAGCTGTCTTCAACATACAATGGCTGCGACAAAAGTCGCAAGTGATTCCCTGTTCTATGCTGGAAAACAGTATTGCAATCAACATTGTAAACTAAAACTTGTGCCTCTGAATATTTTGATGTGTTAGGCAATGTGCCATAAAAATAAACGCACATTTTTTATACAAAAGTAACAGCAGAACACTCTATCATGTATTGATATATTTAATTTCTGTTAGATGTATGGCAATATATCATTTTTTTTTACATCATACACAGGCAACTCTGTGTAAGTTGATTCCATGTGAACTTATAAAGAAGCTTCAATTGAGAAACTATTGGTAGTCAACAACAACAGAAAGAAAGAAAAAGGGGCTTGTAAGCTATAGACCACAGACTTTGGCCATACATGTATTTGACTGATGCAACTGTCTTCAACTAACACAAAATTTATCGTATTCATTTCTGTCAAAAAGGAAGTTAGTTGACACACAGTATGATACCTGTAGGTTCAAATCCAAAATTCTAGTGTTACATATTGGGAATAATGTTTCCAACTATTTCCTCAAATTGGACTGATTTGCTCTTATCTCGTAATCACATCCTGAATGACCTACTTCAAAATATCTAGTTTCTGTTTCAGTCAAATTTCTGTTTCCAATTTTGTAAAAATACATGTATTTCCAGTGATTAGTGAGTCAAACTGAGTACAAAATATTTCTTCAATATGTTCCTAATCTTGTGTATCTGTACCATAACCATCAAAATAAAATCTAACATAACTTTGATATGTTCAGAAATATCTAAGTGCAAATTTGCTGATAATGATTCATCAATATAAGTACTGTTGAACAATAAACATGCAATGGTGATTACGCCAATTCAAATATGGATATAATATATCAAGAAAGCAATGAACAAAATACAATATTATCATTATAATATGATTGATATGATTACTACCTTGTATCATTGATACACATGTCATTCTCAAACAGGAAAAAAGGGTAATATTTCATCAACACGTACAAGCTGTGACTGTGATATTTCTTTCACATAAACTTCAGAGAAGCTACATCAAAACCCTGTCATTTTTTTGACATGAGATTTTGCCTGCAGCCCCCCCCCCCAAAAAAAAAAGAAGAAGAACTGAAAGACACAAACTGTGGTCAATATTAGCATGCACTAATTGACAGAAATGAATCCTAAGGATTTAATTAAAGTGACCTTTGGAGGCCCCAGAGTGACATTGCCACTGGCCAACTGCAAACAGGAGAACTCATTTATAAACCTTCTGATGGAATGCCAAAGCACTTAAATTTGGCAGCTCAGCTTAGGTCCAAGGGGAAACTTGATTCATAAGAATCAATTCTTGAGATGAAAAATAAGAAACGGCAAAGAAATCAAATTTTCTTTTGCCACTGGGGCAGTTTGCTCTGTAATGTATTTGTATCAAACACCAGAAAAAAGTATCGGGTGGTTCACTTTCCTTCTGTAAGCATGAATCATTTCACTTGAATCAAGTTGCATGTGTGTGTGTTGTACGTGCATGCATGTGTGTGTGTGTTTGGGTGTGGGTGTGTGTGTGTCAGGGAAAAAATTAACATTTTCTTTTCGGGAGGAAAGGGGGGGGGGGGCTACTATTCCTGTTTCATTGCTTTCCAGATACATGTATTCTTTTGTATTGACCCCTATGACAATTTACGGGGGGCTCTTTTACACATTTTGGGGGCGAAATCGCCCCGAGCCCCCATAATTTTTTTCCCTGTGTGTGCATGTGTCTGTGTCTGTCTGTGTGTTTGGGTGTGTGTGTCTGTTTGGGTGTGCATGCCCATGTGTGTGAGAGAGAGCATTTGTTTTCATGCATTTGTGTAAGGACTACAGGAATTCACATCTATGACGTTTGTACCAGCAAGTCAGGATTGTGTTTCTTTTGAGGAAAAACTTGATGTCTGCTTATTAACAATATCAATTGGTTTGACCTTGAAAAGAGATACTTTGCCATAATGTTGAACTTGTTTTCATGACCTTGCACTCTTCATCGCTCCTTCCTGCTTTTAACAAAATTCAAAACCTTATGTAAGCAAGCAAACTTCAGGATGTTTTGAATACTTAGTAATCACTATTGCTACGATTTTACTAAATTTACATCTTTCCTTTTACTTGTTTTGTTATGTGTGTTGTCTATTTTTGGAGGTACTCTGTAAGCCTATATATTACCTCAGATTTCTTAGACCCTGTGTTTACACAAGGATGGCTTCAGTCATGATTTAATGTTACAATGTTATGTAGTGTATACACACAAGAATTCCAATTCCACGCAGCCATGCCTACAGATCACAAGGTGATGCAAGGAATGATAACAAAATAACTTTGGCGACTTCATACAAATGCCATGAGGGATTTCCCCCATTTAGCTTCCTCCCAATTGATTGGTAGAATGATGAACTGTGAATGAAGAATGCCTTTGGGGTTAGAGTTCTGTCAGTGTAATGGCAGACAGAGAAAAAGAAATGAATGACCTGTCAATATTCCTGTATGCTGGCATTCTAATATTTGTATTTGAAGCAACATTGTTATTGATGTCCTGAGTAGATGTGTTCATTCTTTCTTTTGATGGTGCCATCATTTCTGCTCATACCAAGATTAAAATGAGGCCCGTACAAGAGGTGACTACGCACAGTGCAAAAATGTATCACTGTTTTCAATTTCAATCTAACAACAAATCCAAGGAGCAGAAAAACAGTACTACTTATCACTTGACATTTTGACAACATTGACTTCAACTCCCGAGGGGGTCAGCTCTTACACGCCTGCTACGCACCGCGTTCAGAAAAGCGTCGTACAGGGCTCCCTTTTCAGCCCTGCGGCGTTCGTCGACGTCTTTTGTGAAAAGGGTAGCTTTTTCAGCGTCGTTCGCTTGGCAATCGCCACCTTAGGGTAGCTTTTTCACATGTACGCCATTTGGTATACTAATTTGGCTTATCCTAGCGAATTACGACATTTACGGGGTGCAAATTTTTTGTGGAACTAATAACATCTCCAACATGAACATTTGATAATTAGCGAGTCCTTATTTATGATTTAAGTAAACCTCTTCAGGATGCGCAATAGTACATATATGTTTCTAGATGAGAAGGGGACCTCTGGGTGGTTGGTTATCAAATTAGTTGTCAATGTTTACGCCACTTTAGGGTATCAATTATTGTGATTCCCTGTTCACGTCCCACAGGGTATCAGAATAAGGTGGATTTCCTTGGGGGTCACACCTATAGGTAGGTTTGTCTGATGTGTTATGCCCATTTTAGGGTTGCAAATTTAGTTATATTAGATTTAGCCAGTTTTAGGGGTGCATTTCTGAGTCGTGTTGGACACGGGTGGGGACAGTGCCGGTGTGTGAGACGGACCCCCCAGGGCTTGTTTAACTTTAACAAGCGGCCAACCCTTGAAATTATGGCAAATAGTATAAAATTTTTAAAATTCAGTACATGCTTGACCCCATAGAATCATGTATATTTTTCCATTTTGTAATTTTCATGATTGTGCCTTATTAATCAAATTCATGAAAAAGTTGAAGCATTGAAAAATACACTGTTTACCATGTAAACAGGTACATGTTTAGAACATGACAAATGCAATAATGCTACATGTATATTGTTAAACTGTACACTTACAATGAAGTTGAAAATAATGACATTCACATTTTGAGTTTGACATTACTGTGAATAGTTCATGAACAGGACATTGTCATTGCATACCACATACCAATTAAATCTGGTTGGAGAATGGAGAATGACCACTTCCATAAATGGCATAAATTGATCTTCCTCAACCCATGACTGTTCGTGTTAATTATAACTTTCAATAACATGGCCATGGTTGCTCTGCAACAAGTTTAATTACCAATTAATTTTAGGGGCCACAAAATTTATATACAAACATCACCTTAAAAATCCTGGGATACTGTTTTTTTTTCAAGATAAATCATGTAGGGTTCCTAATCAAATAGGCTAGAAAACTGTTCACAGTCACACAGTCATCAGATGCAGATGTGAAAATACTTTGATGAGATCATTGATTCAAATGTGTAACAAATCTGATGTCTGTAGAGGAAGTGGTCCTTAATCTCATCCAAGTGGAAAACCACTTGAATGAAATGCTTGAAGGATTGTGACAACTGGTTTGTGAATGATGTCTTGAATAATTGCAGGCGTAATGCCAAGGCCAGGAGACGTTTTAGTTGGGATGTACATGTAGGACTGGCAGCTAAAGGCGGCCAAGAATAGCCCCAGAAAGGTCAACCACATGATGTACATGTGATGATGCTGTATGGATTAGATTCACTTGAATGACAGCTTAAAGGGAATTAAGAAGGCATGGAAGCAGTCCTTGATTTTAGCTGAAATGTTTACTGTTCCATGTTTCTGCTGTGAAAGTTTTGACCTTGAATTTTCCCTCCTTGTTTGACAAGTACATGTAGGCCATGCACCATCAGAAATAGCTGAACAAGCAAATTCGTTATGTGGGTTCATTATACAATTAATGCTGATATAAGTATGCCCTTTCAGCTTCAGGTAAACAAAATTCAAGACAATTCCTTCCAGCCCTGATATCCACTCTAGTCAGTGTTAATGTTAGTATGTGTTTCAGTTTATTTGGTTCTTGAGGTATTTTTGGACTGCGTCCAATCATGCCATTTCCCTACGTTTAAACTGATGCATCTGATATCAGTTTGAGTAAAGTCTACATTTAGATACTGAATTACAGTAATACCAATTTCCAACATGATTTACCAAGTCTACTTATAATCATTATTCCGTTGTCGAAGCTGAACTTGATGTTACCATCTCTATTAAGAGATATATGAATGTACATGCATATCACATACTGCTGTGAAAGTGTGTCTTAAATTTCATTTAGTTTGCTTAATTTTCAAGCACCCAAAAGTAGACTAAACAGACACTTCTTTGATATAAACATAGTCTTCCCCCTTTTCTGACAAACAAGGTAGAATGAAATATGATACTGCCTCCCACTTGGGAAATTTCTTGCAACATTACTGACACATGCATGTTTCACTTCGCACAGTTCTGCATGCATTGTGCATGCTTCGTTGGCTCGACTGCCCAATTTCCAGTCCCAATTCACCAGTTTCGGTCCTCTCAAATATGGCACGAAATCAACGCTAGCACAGGAAATGTCAGGTGTGAACGGATTTGTGTCAAAACATGTCCATCTGCTCATGATCGTGACATGAATGCGTCTTTGTATGAGGACGTGGTTATTGATTACATCTGAATATCAGAACTGAACGGTTAAATTTCTGTAATTTACCTACAGTATGAATGAAGCCTGTACAGCACAGTATTAAAAGTCAAAATTTAACATTGATTATAGTAAAAAACCTACCTACCTACAGTGTACACACCATAACTCTGATAAGGTCTAAAAATGAAGTCCTGAAAAAAATTGCACTTTAAAACAATCATTTAGTGTTTTAAAAGAGAGAAAATCTATGGGTACCCAGTTTTGCAACCCCCCCCCCCCCCACTAGACTGCCATGTTTACAGTTATTAAAGAGTATAGCCTACCCGATGCAAAAGTCAGGTGTAATATTCATCCATACATGTACATAACTTGCCAGTGGTAGCATAATTATAAAGTTTTATAGGTCTACTCCAAGATTTGTCCATTCAAGCACTATTTTACTCAATATAGTAATTATTTTAAGGAGCAACAAATTATGCTTCATATAAAACCTGAAATCAGTACTGCTAACATTGGCCAAGTTCAAGGTATGAATTTTTTCTCTATGTACAGTGCTGGGTGAAAATTATATAATTTGATATTAATAAAATGTCCATTATACTTAATCTTGTAAGGCTGACAGACAAAGCAAAATTATCGCAACTTTAGGGCCTTGTATTCATCCCACAGTTCACCAAAGTAACAACAATCCTTGGACCTGCCTTCTCAGTTCTCATACAACATTATTGCAATTTCCAGTAGAGGAATGAAGTAATTTGAAGTTTAATTTTTGTTTATTGATTGATTAAATGAAGCTAACAAAGATAAAAATAAGCATATCGTAATTATATTATCAACACATTTTAGAGATAATTTTTTCATAATCTGCTGATCTATAACATAATCATACCATCAACAAACTAACGAGGTCTATGGGGCTATGACATAGCACATATTGCGCACCTATAATTAACAAGTCTGGCAATTCTACTGGGCTCATAGAGCCCAGATCGCCATCCGCACAAATGTCACCTTCCACATCTCGATTTAATGCCAGCCTTAAAATATGATCCCCATAGGGGGTGCACTGGATGTTTGGACTGGTATGTAACTGCAATCGGAAAACATGTTTCCCCCGAAGGCCTAATCTGACCGGACCCTGTTATTTGCAACGTCATGGCATCGGTCTATACAACCGGCTCACTTGGGGAAGGGTGTATGCCCTCAGATAAATACCTGATACATGTGGAAAAGATATACTGTATATATCACGTTGGTCTGATTTTGTACCAGGTAATATTTTCAAAGCCATGAACTTGGACTCTTAGGATTTAGGAAATATCATCATAAAAAGTACAAGTTACTGGTAGAAACAGCCACTCACCTGTCTTACGAATTTCATACATACTTGTATCTAAGTAGCCAAGAGGGTATTCAAGAGTAAAGATATAATTTTGAGTGATCCTGGGGGATATCATAATCTCATGCCTTAGAAAATTTTAAACATTTTCTCTGCAAAATCAGGTCACATTTCCATTTAAAATCCTATCAGTTATCGCTGTAACATAATCAGGAATGGTATTATTATAAATATATCATGGCCTTCCCTCTCTCAGAAACAAAATGTTCACTTCAAAGCATTTTTAAGACAAGTAGTGACATGGCATACTTCAATTGTGAGAGAGAAGGACAAATAGAAAATTGGTACTCATTTGAGAAAATCAATTTCTGTAATTTATAGTTTCAGCCTAGAAAAAAAAACTACAAATAATAAACATAAAATTGATGCACAGTGATCTGTGTAGCAACATCTTTCCTGTGAACTGTCTAAACACGGGGACGACTCTTACATGTTATTCACTTCATGTCCATATTAGATGCTACATGTACGATTTATATTCATCAAACAGCTGAAGAAAAAAAATCTGATGAATTTGAAGATTTTAAACACATCTCCTACTATATTTCTAGAATGCAGAAATTCATACCATATGCTCCTGGTATTACTTTTGCACATATTGATGATATTAAATTATATGTAATCTTTAGTTGCACACAGCACAGATTTTATTTGATAGAAGTCTATCAATATTTTTTGGAGGTCAAATACGATGGAATACTATCATGACTCATCCCAATGACCAGTCAATATGGCACCCTGAAAACTGATATATCCTCCGGGATCGTGCGATTGAATGACCACTCCATAAATGGCCAGTATGGATCTATGTGTCTGGATAGGAAGGGAGAGGGAGGAACGTGGAGGAGGGGAGATAGGGAGAGAAGGAGATACACCGCCAGCCATCTGGAGATCTAATTATCTCTCAGCCTCACTACTTACCCTAGTATTTTGAATTTCTAATAACAATTTGGAAGTTGCATAGATAATGTATGTGTATGCACATTATGTACCATATTTTTGGTAATATTGCATCATTTGGATATTTTTCTTTGTAATTTTTTTGATAATGATCTTTCAAATGTGGTAAATCAGTTGGACATGCACGATATGTACATGTAGGCAATTTTGAACAGAAGCCCCATACCAACACCACTACATTTTGTGTAGCGATTCTCAAATGTGGTGTAAAACATTCAAAATATTACCGTTCCAAACATATATCTTGACATCAGCATGTACTTTTTTAAACTCTTGATTACATAATGTACCATCAGGTCTGACAACGTCCCTGACAGCGTATCTTAATTTGTATCAAGTTACTTCAATATATCATTACAAACAGAATACAAACTGATCACTGGTCATCATAAATTCATAATATTTAGTTGCTGGAACAACTTACCGTACTAGACTATCATGTATTTTACACTCCAAAGTCTTATATGTCATTGACATGAAATTATACTGCAGATCACATACAGTTCCATGACCCAGATGCTAAATACGCTGCTTCAAAGTCAGCGATAGCATACTATGCAAATGAATTTGATTTGTCAGCTCCCAATGATCTGCATGTTGAATTCATATTTCTGCAAAATGAGTAACTCAATTTGCAGTTCGTGCATGGTTAGCAAGAAATGCAGGCTTATAACCATCATGACTGTGAGGGGGCTTAATGAGATTGATGACTCAGAAACTTATTTTTGAACATTTTTTTATTTTTGTTTCTAGCAAATTAATGACTAGCATATTAATTTCTCACATCTACATGTAGCAGGCATTTGTGAGAAGGTACATAATTGTACATGTATAGCTACACTCCAATTTGCAAAGGCTTAACTCATAAATCACCAATGTTGAACTGAGTTAATATAGAGTTGGAACTTGGAAGTTGGAATTGATGTCTGATATTATGAATATTGTATAGACCTACATCTTTGTCAAAAATACACTAGCACATATTTTCATATTTGAATTTTTTATATTTCCATTGAACAAATCTTGATTTAATTTGTTTAAATTGTGAGGCAGAATTAGCATGTACAACAGCAAATTGGTATGTGTATGTCAAGCTTTGAAACTAATAGGCCTACAAACTGAGTAAACTGAAATACGCATGCACATTTGCTATTGATTGGAATTAATGATCATATTACCACTTCAAATTTCTGGAACAAACATAATTTCTTGCAACATGTTTCATGTGATATTTAATCCTAATTTGATACACACTTAATATGTGCCTCAGTCAGCCCAACCATCGTTTTCTATTGTTTACATGAATATTTGAATTACCCCTTTAACATCAGTGACAAATGCTTTCTTATTCAATAATTTATAACAAGAAATAACAGTTGCAGTTCTAATACCTAATACACGTGTGTTCTACTGATCATCATGTACTTGATAAAACTTAATTCAATTTAGACCTCAAAACAAAACCAGGACAGGAGATGCTGAATGAAAATAATTATTTGATAAATGGGCATCATACATGGATAGTCGCTGCGAAGGCCAGAAAAATAAAGGCATGCATCATCCTTCTGTGAAACGCAGTGACGAGGAACGGAACTCAGCGGGCATTCATCAAAATGTCCTCCTACCTCTCCATGGGTGATGTCATCTTACGCATACAAGTTGCCAATTGAGGTTAGCATTGCTTTGCAGGCAGGGTGTCGCATTTATTGACTTTCATCACGAGGGTCATGAAGCGGTGTGGACATTTAGAAAGTAATCTCCACACCGGCTTGCGTAGTTTAGGTGCTTTTCTAAATTCCACATATTGTTTGAGTAGTATCAACTTAGCAAGTAGTGAGATGACTTTTGTATGACTTTTTTCGTAGATATTTAACCCGTTAGAGACTAAGTACAAGTTAACTCGTGTTGGGGTCTATAGAAAATGCGTGTTACAGCGAAATCAAATCGTCTACAACAAGTTAACTAATTTTAAAGTTAGTAGGCAGAAGGCACAAGTAAACAGAAGACACTTTTTATACATGTAGTTTAGCACAAAATTCTAATGAACAAGACAATAGCATTAAACTATAATTTTAAGTTTTCATTCTGGATTTGAATGCTGTCATACATACTAAAACACACACTAAATTAAATAAAAGCAGCCCTCTATTTTTTGTGTGGGGAGGGGTGGAGTTTACAAGCTTTCACAGACAACCGAAAGTTTGCTAACAAAATGCTTCTATGCAATGGTGAGTTTTTGATAATCAAAATCAGTGATTGATTGTATGCCTGCCTAGAGTCATGTGCAGAACAAATAAATAATATGCATTTCATTTCTGTCATTAAAAGCAAACCAAAGCACTTTGTGCCACAAAAAAAAATGACTGAAGTTGGATTTCGAGACAACTTTGAAATATTACATTGACATCAATTGGATACATATTTCTTCCCCAAATGCTAATAACTTTTATGTAGTATGACTCAATGCTATGACATTTGTGGCCCTAACAACAGTTTCCCGGTTTATTAATTAATTAACACCTCTGGAGGTGGGCTGTCTCATATGTAAGACAATAACTAAAACTTCGATACTTTAATTTATATGTTCCCTGCTTAGTTGTAGAATTGCAATTTGTGAATTCTTCTTCAGGCTTGTTTCATTATGTTCAAAACAAAGCTTGCATTAAGTTCAGTACTTGACTTGATTGTTTACAGTATGCTTGATTGAGACTGAAGATACATCTATATAACAGTTCGAGAGTAGTAGAGTAATTTTTTCATGCTCTCTTTTATATCAGACAAAAATGCGCCCTAATTTTCCTTTATGATTACGCTCATCACCATCCAAATATCTAGTGTTTCCGTTGTTAAAATGATATCTCAAATTTCTTTCAATTCTTATTTTATTTCGGTAGCTGGGATGTATTCACGGTTCATTAAGTGGGCAAATTGGGCGTCATTACTTGCAATGAAATGCATCGTTAAGTCATACACGCACGGAGTGGCTTTGTTATTGACCGCACTTTATTACTTTTATCTGTATATCCTCCATTTTGCGTTATCAGTACAGGATCAGAATTCGCTTCATATTTCATAACTAAAATAGAATTGATAGTGTATTACATTCATGGAAATTGGGTATTAAACATAGTTGATGTTCTGCTATTTGATTTAAATTGTGCATAATAGAAAGACAGAAATAAATAAAACTTTAAAAAACATGTCCAATTAGTAAACTAGGTTTTAAAGAAGGTTTTCTGCTTTCATGCTGGTAACTTACACTTTCATTATCTTCTTTTACCTGTAAATGTTCATTTTTTGGTGTGTGTTATTTTGTGAATGATAAATCTGTATGCACTTTTCATGGAAGTGTTAAATAAATTGAAATTGAAAATTGAAATGAACGTTCGGTGATATATGTACCGGTACCCTGACAAGGGAGCGCATGCCTACTTTACAAGTCAAATGCTCAGTACAGTACATCAACTATAATACTGCCAGCTGGCTTTCATAAATACCTAGTGTAAATCACATGTTGTCATCGTTTCAATTTAGAGATAATGTAGGTGTTAATTCTCTGGCACTAGTCACAATGACACTCTAATACTACTCCCTGTATGACAAGTTGGAAGTCAGAACGTGTGGCCCTCACGAAGAAAACACGTGGCTGAGCCCCAGCCATATGGCTTTCCACTTGAACGTGGCATCAGCGGCCCTCGATGACTCATGGTACACTCTGTCATCTCCATCGTGGAATTAATGATATCCACGGCAACCACCGTCGTGCCAACAGCAGCCAGTGATGCCCTCCCATTCACGGAATAGCGTGGTAATAATCCAGCCTTTTGTGTGATGTTGACAGCGAATCGTACACAGGAAAGATATCTTGCAAATTTAGTAAACTGATATTGTAGATGTTGCGGATGATTATTGACTAAAACTTAAATGGCTTCCTGATTTTTCACTACTGTCAAATTCAAATGTCAAGGAATTTTGGTTACGAACTTAAAATGGCAACATGACACCATAATTTTAAATCCATCACCTATTAATTGTCACAATGATGTAATTAAATGCTTAGCTGTATAGATTCTTGTATTATGTTTACAAGGATATATATCTACATGAACGGTACAATCTACATAAATGTCTTTTTATAGATGGAGTTAAAAGGATGTTTCACCCCACAATAATTAAGGAAATGAAAATAATATCTTATAGAGCAAATAAGATGCCCATATATACACGTATTAGTTTGAATTCTAAAATCCCTTAGATACGATTCAATCTTACTTTCTGAGAGTGGGTTAAATCTCCTTAACAGATAAGGGAGAATTGGTGGTGCATTTCTTGAAAGCTACTTTGATGCCAAGTGTAGCATTAGTTGGCTTATAAATGAGACACGGTTGCTGTCGGCGGTAAGCTCGTTGATTGACTGATTGGATTGTGGGACTGAGAACCCGCGACATCTTTGTTATGTACGCTGGCTAGATATTTAACACTCCTGCAAGGCGTATAGATTTTGATGGCTGGATAGAATTACTATTCAAATATGACGAACTGAATGCAATGCACTTTTCGAAGCTGTCCCTTTTTTTCCTTTCTCCTCTATCTCTTCTTTCTTTGATGTATCACATATTATTTAGTGAGAATGCTTCTTACCGACATGAGTTTCACAGTTTCAACATGCACTATAGGTAGAGTTTCATCGGCTAACATTTGATACACCTGTACTCTTGGCTATGCGGCCAATTGTTTTCATAACATGTTATTTCACCTTGCATTTTATAACCTGTTTGAGGCTACTTGTCAGCATTCTGGCACAGTGATTTTATTGTGTGCTTGCCATACCCATTAATTTCACCTGTCCTCGATTGACCTTGCTTCAGGTCATTAACATTATAGACATTGGCAATACTGAATTTCAGTCTTCTAGTATTCAATAGGTGTTTTACACACACACACACACACACACACACACACACACACACACACACACACACACACACACACACACACACACACACACACACACACACACACACACACACACACACACACACACACACACACACACACAC